>JASANE010000611.1:0-95822 GCA_030248225.1 Trileptium ribeirensis
AACCACAACAACAACGACAACAACAACAACAACAACATCAACACAACAGCACAGCAACACACACATATATATATACACATATACAGTCACGGCGACAGCAGCGATGACAACCGACCAAAAGAAGTCGGTTAGAGAGAGTGGAAGAGAAAAAGAAAAACGAAAAAGAAAGGCACGGGAAGGGAGTCGGGACAGGGGGTTCCCGAGGGAATTTCGAGGGGCTGGGGCGAAATTCGGTCCCAGGACGAAGAACGGGGCCGAACGATACCAAACACGAGGGGGTAGACGCAGTGGCGGGTCGGGGCTCAATTTTGGGTTCCGACATGTATTAGTATACGGGGTTTCAGCGGGCTCTCCCGTGCTAACGGCTGGGCGGAGCGACGCCCGCCGGGCATCGTTGAACTCGCCTTGGGAAGGCGATTCAGACGAGGGGTGTTTTCCCTACCTTATCGGCAGCGGTTAGGGGAGCACTAAAATCACACCTAATAAAGAGAGTGTCGGTAAAGGTGGGGGGCACGTTTTCGGCCGTCCCGGGTTAACGGGGCGCCGGACGGAGACCCGCCGGGCATCTTTGAAGATGTCTCGACGCGACGAATGCAATGAGGGGCGTTATGCCTACCTTTGAGTTGGGGTTAAATTTTCGGTCGGTCTGTACCCACCTGCAGTCGGTAGGCCAAATTGGGGGGCACATTATCGGTCATAAGAGGCTAACGCGAAGGCGGACAAAGACCCGCCGGATATCGTTGTGCTCGCCAGGAGCAGACAAATCAAATGAGGGGTCGCATGAGCACGTTTAGGGTCTGTGGTCAAATACGGAGTTGGTACAGACTGAAGGGATTTTATGTTGAATTTTCGTGGAGCATTATAAAACAGGGAAGTAAGCTATATGGCAGCGGGAGGGCTGGTCAGATCGAGACCCGCCTGGCCTCGTCAGATGCCTAAATGGGTACACTGCTTAGAAACACGCGTACTTCCAATCAATGATCTGATGGTTACCAGAAAAACCAGTTGTTAGGGTGCGGGTCAGGCAATTTTGGGCGTCAACGGATGCTATAAAAATAAAGGTTCCGATACGGTGGGGGGCGGGAAAATAGACATACCGAGACACGAAGATCACGCAATACACATACATATGCATAATTATATTTCCATATAGGCCTATAACAGGTCCACTCGGACCCTGGTCACCAGCCAAACCTAGCGTAAGTATTGGCTGTTAATTGAATGTTCACCTATTTGTCCCCAGGATATCTCGTGAAATCCTCCAGCGATTTGCGATGTCTTGGGCTCGTTCAAGAGCCCTGAAAATTCTCTACCGAAAAGTACTCGGGGCATTTCCGGTAAATCTGAACCGTTGGACGGTTACGGGCCGATAAACAGGCCCGAGGTCCGTTATTTCCGAATAATCGGAAACTACCGTAACCCATTTGTTTCAGCTTACTTTTGCGACCATTAAGCCATGGTTCGCTCAAACCAGGTAAACTTGATGGTCTTGATTCTGATCACTTCCCTTCCCCTTAGATTGTCAAAGGCCTCCTATTCCCGGACGGTCTAAATTTTGATATTTCAATGGGGAACTAGGGAGAAGCAGTCGAGTTCCGTTGAGATTCCTATTTTGCTGCCAATTCGAGGCTCTTTCCTATTTTTTTCTAGATTTGTGCCTTCACCCTAATCGAACTTCTTGAGTACCTAAGTGGGCTCGTCCCAAAATGATACACAATTATGATATACCCGTACAATGGTACAAAATCATATCAGTAGCAAAAGTAGATCAATGACAAGGTAAATAAATTAAAATAGCAAAACAATTGTCGGTAACCATGGCACCATGCAACCCATGAAAATCTACCTCACTTAAACTATGCCTGGTTCCATTTGAGGTGCGTTTGAGTAAATTTCCCGTCGAAATCATGTCAGAGACACGTAACGGGCCGGAACGGGCCTGTTACATTATACAAAGTGTGCAATGATACAGCATTTTATACAACTGTTCAATGATACAGCATTTTATACAACTGTTCACTGATACAACGCAACATCTTATGCAAACGGGTCACTGATATGATACAACATTATATGCAAACGGGTCACTGCTATGATACAACATTTAATGCAAACGGGTCAGGCGCCAACGCGTTCCAGTACAATTTTGGGTGCGAAAGTCATGAAATGCTCGTGACAGGGCCGGAACGGCCCTGCTACACATAATTTTCAACGGGATGTTGGGCAACAGTAAACGCGACGGAAAACAAAAGATTGGAAAACAAAATTGGGAATGCAAGAAACTTAAATTAAGAGATAGCAGGAAATTGATAGAACGGGCAAATTGGAAGAGAATAGAAATTGGGAAAATGTGATGATGAGTTAGAAAGATGGGATATTTAGAAACGGAAAACTATAAAAAGGGAAGCTGAATTGGGAAATGTAAATTTGGTAAAATAAACGATAAATTCGGAGTTAAACAATAATCCTATTTTCTTTTCTGTTGACCACCCAACTTCACACATTGTTGCGGCGGCAAAAAAGCATTACACAAATTTCCCAGTTTCTTTTCTCATGGTCACCCAATTTGTCATACTGTCGTGGTGGTGTAAGTTGGAATTAGATGAAACAGGAGGTTGGAAAAAGCTGAAATTTGGAAAACAGGATATTGCGGAAAACGGGAAATTCGGCGTAAAACAATAAACTGGGGAAACGAGAAATCGGAAACCCGCCAAATTAAAAAATAACGTGAAGTTGGGAAATAGCGGGAAATTTGGAAAACGGGAACCTCTGCAAAGTGAAATAGGAAAAACGGAAAATAATAAAACTGGAAATTGGGAAAACGGACAGTTGGGAAAAAGGGAGGTTAGGAATCGGGAAGTTAGGAAAACAGAAAATTCATTTGAAAAAATGTGGACTTAATAAAATATTAGAAAACTGGAATTTGGAACAACGAGAAATTGAGAAACGGGCAAATTGGGAAGAATGTAAATTCCCGATTTTTCCCGTTTCCACGCTTGTATAATTTCCCATGCTCTTAAATCCCCCTTCATCCAGTTATCGACTTTGTCGTAGTCGCGAGAATTTGAAATAAAACGGGAAATCGGAAAACGAAAACTCGGGGAAACAGTAAATTAAGGAAACGGGAAATTCGAGAATTTGGAAGTTGAGGAAACGAGAACTGAACACAGAAAATTGGGAAAACAAAAAAATTTGGAAATCGGAAAAATGGGAAGCTGTAAAAGTTGGAAAATGATAAATGGTGTGAAATTGAGAAAATAAAAAATTCGGAAACCAGGGAAATAGGAAATTAGAATTTGGAAAGTTAGAAAAACAAGATATTTGAGAAAACAGCAAATTTGGGGGAAACAGCAAACTCGGATAACCAGATATTGCGAACGCGGAAAATTAAAAAATATTAAATTGAAAAATAGAAGGAAATTTCGAAACCTGGGAACTAGGGTAATGCGAATTAGGAAAAACGGGAAATTGTTAAAGCAATGAACTGTTACAATGTAAGATTTGGAAATGGATATTGTGAAATCCGGCGGGAAGCAAAAGATTGGAAAAAGGTTGGGACATCCGGAAAATACGAAAACGTGAAATTGAAAGATTGGAGGAAATTGGGATAACGGAAAATTTGGGAAATATAAAATCGGGAAAACCGGAAGGTGAGAAAACAGGAATTTGGGACAATGCCAAATTGGCAAAACGGCAAATTGGGACAACGAGATATAGGCAATATGGGAAATTTAATATTTGAGGAAATTAAGAAAATGGAATATAGCAAACAAAAACTTGGGACATGGGGAAATTCCTGATTATTAAATTGCTGATTCGCAATTTCCCGGTTTCTCATTATCCAAATTTTTCATTTTTTCTCCTGTTCATCCAACTTCCCATATTGCTGTGGTGGTGAGCGTGATAAAAAGAGGACACAGGAAACTAGAAAAAGTTGAAATTCGGAAAACAGGATATTTAGGAAAACGGAAAATTCGGTGCAAAACGATAAATCGAAAAACCTGAAATTGAGAAATGGCGGGAATTTTGGAAAACGGAAAACTGTGGAAATGTGAAATAGGAAATAGGGTAAATCGTAAAGATTGGAGAATGGGAAATTGTGAAAAATGAAGTTATGAAAGCGGCAAAAGAAAACATTTAATTGAATTGGAAATATTTGAAATTGTTTGAGATGGGAAATTTGGAAAACGGAAAGCTTCAAAAATGTAAAATACGAAATACTGCAAATGTTAAAATCGGAAATTATGAAAATGGGAAATTGTTAAACAGGTAGTTGGGAAAGCAGGAAATTAAACGGGAAATTGAATTGGAAAAATGGGAAATTGAGAAAATCGGAAATTGAGAGTGTGAAATAGACGAAATAGGAAATTGGCAAAAGGTGAAATTTGAAAAAACGGTTATTGGAGTAGCGGAAAATTTGGCAGAAAACAGTAACTGGTAAAACAAATAATTGGAAACGAAATTGGAAAACATGAAATTGAGAAATAGTGGAAAACTAGAGAAATATAAGATATTAGACAGGGGAAGTTGCAAAAACAGGAAATTGGGAAAACGGGAAATTGTGAAAACATGGAACTAGGACAATATAAAATTTGGAACGGGATATGGGGAAACGGAAAATTCGGCGGAAAACAGAAGATTAGAAAACAAAAAATTTGGAAAGCGCGAGGAAAACGTAAATTGAAATATAGCAGGAAAGGGTAGATGCAAATTGAGAGATAGCGGCAAATTGGGACAACTGGAAATTGGGAAACGGGTAAATTGGAAGAGCGAGACATGGGGAAAATGCGAAGTTGAGTAATTAGAAAGATAGGATATTTGAAAACGAGAAACTATAAAAACGTGAAGCTGAATTAGGAAATGTGAAATTGATAAAATTGGGATATTGGTAAAAACGGAAAATTCGGAGGAAAACATAAATTATGGAGGCGAGAAATTGGATACACGGGCAATTGAAAAAACGTGAAATTGGGAAACAGCAGGAAATTTGGCAATGGAATCTGTGGTAATGTCAAATAAACGGGAAATCGTCAAAATTGAGAAAATTGCGAAAAATGGAGGTTGGGAAAATGGAAAATTAGGAAAACAGAAAATTGTATTGGGTAAATGTAAATTGGTAAAATGGTACAATTGGCATTTGGGAAAACCGGAAACTCCGGAACAGCCAAATTGGGATAACGATAAATTTCCGATTACCCGTTTTCATGTTTTCGTAAATTTCCTATTTTCTTAAATTAGTTTTTACCCAACTATCGAATTTTTTGATTGTCGTGGTAGGAGAGTTTTAAATTTGAAAAACAGGAACTGGTAAAACCAAAATTGGGGAAACCGAAAATTAATGATAGCGGGAAGTTTGTGAAACAAGAATTTGATGATATGAAAAATACTGAAAACAGAAAAATGGGGAAATTAAGAAAACTTTGAAATCGACAAAAGTAGAAGATTGAAAAGTGGAAAATGATAAAATAGGAAAGTATTTGACTCAGTTATTGGAAAATCGGCAAGTCGGGAAATTTAGAAAACTGAAAATGGGGGAAAATTGGAGATTGTAAACACAGCAAATTAGGAAAACGGGAAATTGGAAGGGCGAGAAGCTGGGAAAAGAAGTAATCGGGAACACGGAAATTTAGAAAAGGAAGAATTTAAGAACGAGAAAATAACGAAAAATGGGAGAAGCGGAAAATCCGAAACACGGGAGATTGGGAAATAACGATAAACTGTGAAAACGGGGAATTTGGAAAGTGGGGAGTTGAGAAAACAGGAAATTGAGAAATGGTGGGAATTTAGGAAAACTAGGGAAATATGAAATAAAGAGAACGGGAAATTGGGATATCTGTAAATTAAAAAACAGTGGTTTGAGAACGCGGAAATCGGAAAACGGGAAATTCGCGAAATAAGAAATTTGGAAACCGGATAAATGTAACATGAACAAACGGCTAATGAAAATAGGAAATTGAGGAAACGGAAAATTGAAAAACAAGAAACCGGGACACGGAGAAAATTGGAAACGGGGCATTGGAAAGGGTAAATTCGACGACAAGCTAGAGATTGAAAAATATTAAATTAGGAAAGCAGAAAAGTAGTAAACTACAAATTTTAGAGATAACGGGAAATTGGAAGATCCGAAAATCGAGTAAATGTGAAACAGGGAAAACGGGAAATTAGAAAAACTGGAAATTGAGGAATATATACGGTAAGTTGGGAAACAGGTGCTATGTCACGTTTTCTTTTTTCGGAATTTCATATTTTCTTTTCTTGCGATCGCCCACCCTCCCACAAAGTTGTGGTGGGCAGAGCAGGAAATTGTTGTATCCGAAGGTCGGAGCCTAGGTAAGCACAAGCACTCGAGAGCAAAGTAAAGAGATTTATTTGAAAACAAATGGAAAAAACAATTCGACGGAAATGCACAATCTGCACAATCAGTATTCTCGGTACTCAAGGAACACTTACTACACTACCCTGAATACCGCTGTTGGGCAACAGTATATATCCCAAACACACATATAGCTACGGCACTCGAGAAACATAAAAACAAATCAAAATTTCTAGAATGTTCGCCAGTCAATGTTGTAAACACCGTCAGCATGGGAGTTTTAGACAACAATGTTTTCATAGAATAATTTGGATTAATTAATCACCATGACACCTTCCCGCTGAGTCTAAGGCTCACCGTGAAGACGAAAAGTGCCTCTTTGGCTTATGGGCCCGCTTTATCTTCTTAGATTCATTGTACCGTACGCGGATGTCGCAGATGCTACTGATGTTTCCATTGGAGAGGCTTGGGGAGCTCCAGGAGTGTCCACCGGTTCCATTCTAACGTCGTTCAACGCTGATGGGTGTTCTGGTTCCAGATCGGTATTCGAAATTTCTCCAGGTTCGCCATCTTCGATCATGGGGTAGCGTGTTTGGAGTAGTTCCACCCGTCGTCGCTAGGTTAGGCCGCCGGGAGTAACCTTTGCGTTGAAGTTGCGGGATTCCTTTAGCTTCTTGACGACGGCTGGTACCCACCGGCGCTGATGGACGCGTGGGGGGCCATAGTGCAGCGCATAGACAGGATTTCCACTTGAAACGTTTCGATGATCTTTGAGACTTCATCTCGCTGGGATTTTGCAGTATCTCTGGCTTGTTTTATTTTGGGCGAGATGTGCCGGCGAAGGAACTAGGGCATCGATCTTGATTCGGAAATGGCGGTAGTTGAGGAGTTCACTCGGGGAGTATCAGTGGGCAATCAAGATTAGATTGGGCGGTATTGCATCAGAAGCTCCAGTAGGGCTTTCTTCGGGGAAAGCTGTGATTTCCTTATGGCCTTTTTGAAGGTTTAGATAAGGCGTTCCGCTGCTCCGTTACTCATAGGATCATAGGGGCACCCTTAAGTTGGACGATTCCCTTGTGTTGACACCAGGACTGGAATTATTCAGACAGGAACGTTGCAGTATTATTGGTCACCAGGGTTATTCGAAATTGCGATAAGACTTCTCCCAAGAGGTTGATGATTGCTTCGGCGGCGATCGCGCGCGTCGCGTGTACGCAGGGATACTTGGTGTAAGCATCGACAATTACCAACCAATTGGAACCCAGTAGTTGATTGCATGGTTTAGATGCAGCCCGATCCGAGGCTTTTCGGGCATCATCCACGGGTGGAAAGCAGGTTTCGAAGAATTGTTCTAGTGTTCTCTCCAAGGCACGCAATGGCGACAGGTGGGTTCGCTATCAACGTCAATATTTTAGGCCAGTAGGCAGCGGTTCAAGCAAGGTTCTAGACACGTTTCATGCCAAAGTGCCTGGGTGTAGGAGATACAAAACGTGTTTTCGGAAGGTCGCTGATATCACAACGCGGTTCCCAAAGATGAGACATCCATTGCATAGGATAACCTGATCTATGATCTGCCGGAAGCATCGCATCTCTGTACCTTCATCAGTCGTGGCCAGTCTTCGCGAGTAAATAGCATGACGGTAGCGAAGATTAGATTCTTAGTGGATTCCCGGGCGAGCGATAGTTGATCAAATTGAGTCAGTTTGTTACTGACATTTTCAATGGCGCAGATCATCTCAGCAAATTCATCACTTTCTTCCGCATCGAATTTAGTGTCCAGGCAAGACGGTAGTCGACCCAGAGCGTGTGCGTTGCCATGGTCTGAAATCTTCTGGTATTCGATGAAGTATCTAAATTGGCTGAGAGCAAGGCCCATCTTGCTAATCTGTTTGTTGCCAATGCCGGTGTTACCTTTCCTGGTCCAAACATTGCGACCGGTGCCAGTGGCTTGTGGTTGGTAACCAGCGTGAACGGCCGTCCGTAGATGAATTTGTCGAACTTCTTCAGACCGAAAACGATAGCCAGAGCTTTTTGGCTGTAGTATCGCTGGCATCCTGATAGGATCTTAGATACGTTGCCAATCGGACGTTCGCTTCCATCAGGGAAAAAATTGAAACAGGTCAGCTCCAACTCCAACATTTGATGCATCGCACGATTTTCCCAACGGCAGCGTTTCATAGATATAACCAGGATATCGTCGGTTGATAAAACTTCCTTTAGTTTTTGGAATGCGTTCTCTGGTTCCTTCCAGAGCCATGTATTATTCTCCCTGTTTAGCTGGTAGAGCGGTTCCGCAATTGTTGCAAAGTCAGGAACCAGCAACTTTGCATGGAACTAGACAGATTCCACAAATGATCGTAGGGTTGAGGCATCTTTTTGTTCCGGGATTTAGAAGTCGCTGACATTTGGTCCTTTGGCAATATCGTCGCTTGAAAGAATGTATATCACATATTCGATTCAGAGTTGAGCAAAACGACACTTTTCCAGTCGGCATTGCAGACCCTTTTCGTCGAGACGTTGAAAAAAGTGGCGTAGGTTTTCTTTGTACTCTTGGTCAGTCTTCCCTGCAACCAGAGTATCATCCAGATGAGATTACCACACTAGGAAGATCTTGAGTAAGTTGATCCATTGCTTGCTGAAAGTAGTCAGGTGCAGACTTGATACTAAACGGCAAGCGATTCTGAAGCAACACTCTGACGTGAGTGTTCAGAGCTAGGCGTCGACGACTTTTAGGGTTCAACTTGCTCTGATCGTAGGCCTAAGCCAAATCGATCTTTGTAAAGCAATATCTTCCTCCTAGCTTTCGCATGAGCTCCTAAGGAAGTGGCAATGGGTGACAGTGCGGTTGAAGTTGCGGATTAACCTTACAGAAATAGTCACCACAAACGCGTATTTTAGCTTTCCTTGGCCAGGCAATAGTATTTCCTTGACGGGTACTACGGGAGTGTCATAATCGTTGAACTGAGTTGGTTCCCATATTCTTTTGGCGATACCATTATTTATGGCTTCGGTCAGGTCTTTCTGCAGCGCATTTCGCACTGATTGAGCTTTGCGGAATATCGACCTGACACTTGCCTTGAATTGCACCTCCAGTTCCGCATCTTTTATACACTCAAGTTCAGGTTTCCAGAGATTAAGGTAATAATCTCAAAGTTTCTGGTATTCCTGAAGAAGTACGGGATCTTCCTTGACGTCGGTAAAAACAGCGTGGTAGCATTCCGTCGACAGAAATTCCCAGCTGTTGAATGGCGGATAGGCCTAGGAGCCGGAGGTCAAGTACATCGACGACGATAAATTCGAATTGTTGGAATTCAGAGGAACCAGGAGCTGAAACTGTAGCTATGAGTGTGCAAGTGCGGGTATCTTATGCTTGCTTGAGGAAACGAACCGAGTAGACAGATTATTCATTGTTAGAGATCACTTTCCCATTCTTACTTGGTCAGGAAGTTACCCGAAGATGCGGTATCCAATTCCATGATGCAGGTTTTTCTACGGATTTCGACAGGTATTTCCATCTTGGACACCAAGTCTTGGTATGATGCAACCGTACGAACAGGTACGACCTTGTCCACCAATTTCTTCTTATTTAAGGTTTTATACTGAAGTTTCTTATGACAGACGTCGTTCAGGTGTCCCATGATGTTGCAGTGCTTGCAGGAAGCGCCGATATACCGGTATTCGTTAGCCACGTGGTTCTTCTTTCCACAGCGGTAGCAGTTCCTCTTAGGAGCTGGCACGTCCTCGTTCGTCTTCGTCTTGGTCCCCTTGGGCGGAGAGACCTGCTTTTTCGCCGTGTTAACCGGGTTAAGATGCATCCTACTCACGGTTTTGTTGGCTATTCTGGCAGCGATTTCCGTTTCGAAGGCAATCGAAATGGTCTTGGCAAAATCTAGTTCGTCGTTCTTTTAACCTTGAAGAGAACGTTCAGCAGTGCTTCATTGTTGACAGAGCGGATGAGTCGGTCCGAAGAGCTTCGTCATTTGGGTCTTCGATGGACAGAAAATAGCACGCCGCAGCATTATAGCTTATTCGGGCGGCGAGTTTTTGGATGGTTTCACCAGGCTTTCGTTTCATGTCGCTCCAGAACTCGAATTGTTCCCGGACCATCAAGCTCTTGGTCCTTCATGAAGTCGACAATTTCTTCTATAGTGAGGTCGTTGATGTATTTCGGCGGTGAATGTTGTCTAGCCGGGTTAGCCAAAGGTTTGTAAGTGGTAGCGGACTGATCGATCAGGAAAACTTGAGGCTTATTGACGTGTGGAACAGATTTGGCTCCAACAAAAGTGTAGAACCGGGCGTAGTAGTCGGTCCACAGCTAAGAAGCTGAACCGAATGGAGTGACCGTCGGAGTTGCAGGGCCGGGGTGATGTTGGTGTTGAAGCTTGCTCCAGTGGTAGTAATCTGTAATAGCTGCAGAGACAAGTTCCCATTCGTTGTTGCTGTTGTTCCATCCGCTGTTGATCTTCCATTCGCTGGCAATCTTTTAGTGCCATCTGGAGTTGCTGAATCAGTAGCTTAACCAATTCGCTAAGTTCCGCCATAATTTACGATAACTCTTTTCAATCCAGAGACGTCGGGGTCTTGTCGGGTCTTGACCAGGGTCTTGTGATCAGTGCGCTGCTTGATCCTAGTTGTATACGAGGGTCGGAGCATAGCCACGCAAAAGGAATCGAGAGCAAAGCAAAGAGACCAATTTGAAAACAAATAGAAAACAAAACAAGTAGACGGAGAGGCATAATTTGCACGATCAGTACTCTCGGTACTCACGGTACACTGACTATACTACACTGATTACCGGTGCTGGGCAGATCATATATACACCGAACACACATATAGCTACAACATTCGAGCAACATAGAAGCAAATAGAAATTTCTAGAATGTTCTTCAGTCAATGTTGTTAACAAGGTCAGCATGGGTGTTCTCGAGAACAAAGTTTTCGTAGAATGATCTGGAAACGTCTTCACCATGACAGAAATAGAGGGAACAGAAAGTTAACAAAAGCTTAAATGTGAAAGCTAGGATATTATGGCTCGTTTGTGTTAATTTGTGTGCGTCGTGGCTTGGCTAATAGATTCGCCGATAATCAAAATGGAGGAAAAACGTGAAATTCGAATGTAGCGGGAGATTTGGAAAATGGAAGGAATGTGAAACAGAAACGGGAAATCGTAAAAACTGCAAACTGGGAAAATGAGAAATTGTGAAAGCGGGAATTTGAATTGGAAAAATGCGAAACTGGTGAAGTGGGAAAGTGAGAAACGGGCAAATTGGGAGAACGGAAAATTGGGAAATGGAAGAGGAGAAACTAGCTAAATTTGAAGCAGGTGGAACGGAAGATAGGACAATAGGATGTTAAAAACGGAAAATTGAGGAACACGGAAATTGTGAAAACTTGTAAAATTTGAAAAGCAGAAAATTGTGAAACGAAGGTGATGCGCAAATAAAAAATTGGGAAAATAAGATAACGCGAATTTCTAAATCTAAGAAAATGTGAGAATAATGATAAGAGTGATCTCCATAAATGTAAGTACTGCGGTGGAGCCTTAGCTTAGTCTGAACCGATTTCAACCTACAGACAAACAGAAGACGATGCGTTGTTTCGAATATATTTTGTCCTGTCCAGAAATAACGTTCGGAAACGCTGACAGTGATATGAGCATAGTTCTAGAAGCAAAACTATAGCAGAAACAATTTAACAAGCCAGCCGAATCTGAGAATCTGCTCAAAACTTACAGCTGCTGTTGGATTACGGATTTTTCATTTCCTGTTCACTGAACTACCCATATTGTCCTGGTTGTGAGAGTTTGAGTTTGGAAAATAGGAAAATTTGCAGACGGGAAATTGGTTAAATTAAAATAAATAACAAAATGTAGGTATACGTGCGGACAAACAAAACAATAATTCTAATCACGGAGCAGAAAACCACTGAGGTGGACAGGGTTGATTTATTTACTCCTAATTTAAGAAAAATGTAATAACGCTAAGACTGATCTCAATAAACACAAGTGAACCGGTGACAACCTAGACAAACCTAAGCCGTTTCCTAGCTATAGCCGAACAGACATTGATGGGAATCAATTATATTCTGAAATTATCAATTACTGAGGTGATAAAAAGCAAGTTCTGAAATTATTTTTTTATAATTGCTTTAAAGCGTTCTTGTCGAAAACATAAGTTGGAAATGTAAATTGCCAGCAAATTAAATAAGATTATAAATTAACTAGTTAGCTAGTAATTAGTCTATTTTACTGTCATTGCTGTCAGGGTCAGCTAGGATATCTCTTGGCTCTTTAATAGGATGCCGAAGGGATTTCCTGCCCTAGTCCTTACCAAATACATCAAAATAACCCAACAACCCTCCCCAAATTCAAACATCTAAGTTTTCACCAATTTTATTTTTATATGCCCCTATCCCGCCAACTTCCTAGATTCCTAATTTTTTTGATTTTTGGCGAGGGTTTAGTAGGCTACCAGGGGGTTTCCGGGTTAAACTCCTAATTTTCACTAAAATCTCTATCATACGTTTCCCCCAAGTTTTCAAATTTCTAAAATTCTAAAATTTATAAAATTCATTTTTTCTGTCTAATTTGCATAATATTGAATTGTTTTTGTTATTAGCTAGCTTACATTTAGTGAGTTTCTGTTCTTGATTTTTAGTCTGTTTGTTGTCGTCTTACAGAAGTGTGACACCGGATTACGACGCTTTCATGTATTAATAGCTTAATTGTTTTATTGTTGCGACTGCATTACTTAGCTAGTAGCTGGGCTACTTTACACGTATTATAGCGGCGGTGTAAGGGGTTGACCAGGCTACCAGGGGGGTTTCCGGTCCAAAACCGTCCCGAAAACCCGTGATGGATCACTCTTTCACCTATTATATCCCTCCCTCCCTTCTACGTGGGTTTTTGTTTTTGCTTGTTTTCACATTTTATTTAGTTTTCGTGCTAATTAGCATAATTAGCACTCGTGTTCTATTATTAGCTAACATGTGTTAGGTTCTTTTCGTTCTTTTAGTTTAGTTTGAACCGAGGTTCCGCAGAGTACGGTGACCTAATTATCGCTCCAGCGGCTTCGACTACACGTATTTATTGTTTTTCCTACGCGTTTTCACTTCCTGGTTTTCCGATTTTCGTTGGAAGTAGTGTAATTGGATAATTTGCTAGTTTCAATTATTGGCTTATTTGGATTACCTAGCTAACACTCGATGTTTTATTCGAATTTTACAACGAACGCTAATAATTCTTATTGGTCTGGCTTTACTTTTCTGATTTTCATTGGCGGTGTATTATTGCATGGTGGATACGTAAGTAAATATCTGTATGCGCATCTGGTTATGGTAATACCAAAGAGTCTAACCCAACTTGACATCAATTAATGTTGAGCCAAAAAATATGCTGCACAAATAGGTACTTATTACCTTACTAATTTACCTTAGTTCTAGTAATTTCCCAAGTAAAATCCGAGAGTAACCGGAATAGTCCAACCCAACTATAACCGTATTGGAAATAACACGCGCCTAGCTGATCCGTCCGACAGCGGGAATGTTTTCATAAGGAACTTAAATAGTGTAATTCTAAGACCTTAGAATAAGGTAATCAAATAAACGTAGGAGTTGATCCGTCCGACGGCTACATACCAACCCAAAAGGGAAAGTAATAAATATCAATTACTAAGGATTTATCAGTTATCCGTCCGGCACTGGTAGCTCTAAGGAAATTAAATAGCGTATTTCTAAGGAACAGGTTAAGCTACTCAGATAAACGTGCGTGGCGATCCGTCCGACGACTACGTACCAACTTCAAAAGAGGAAAGCCTGAGGAAGTATTAGAGTAAATCTAAGGCAAAGGTTAAGTTACTCAAATAAAAGTGAGGACCGATCCGTCCGGCGGTCTCGTACAAACCTCACAAGAGGGTTTAATTAATACATACCCTAATCACAAGTATTAGATAAATTATTCCGAATAATTGTGCGATCAAACTTGAGACTGAGGAATGAGCAAGGCTCACTCAATAAAAAGCAAGGTGATACCCATCGATTCTAAACCAAATTCTAACGGCATTTTTACAACTGAGTGGCAAAATTCTTCGTTCTCGACAAGTCTTAAGTGGCAGAAGTATTTAAAGTACAAAGGTATAGGTGATTCAAATAGCGGTGCGTTAAATAACTGGAACCGAACTGGAGTGTAATAAATATTGGCGTATTATACTAACCGTTGAATAAACATTCTAAGTTCGGCTGTGTTGACTTTATATCGTAACCAAAGCCTGAGCTAGTCGAAGTAGTCACGCCGCAACGCCAAATAGAATAAGGCACAGAAAATAAAGTAAACGCGCGCCAAGAAAATACATTATAATTCCCCACCGGCATACTACTGGCCACGCGTACGGACCACACAGTGAAGAATCTTGCCCCAATTAATAATCCGATAGCCTCCATAATAAATCGTACTCCATCCCTACCCCCACAAAGACCAAGAATCTATAACATGCTGACCACGATGTCGTGTAAAAGTGGGGAACAATTATACATAAAATAAGTTGGTCAGTATTTTTACAAAAATTAATATCGACCCTGGCCCCAAATAAGGCATAAGCTAAAATAAAAACTTATTTATATATATTGTAATAAAAATTATTAGTCCACATAATCGGTACGAATTAGGAAAGTCCATCCTAAAACCCAAAATAATAAAAATGCCACTCCAAAGAACGCCATCTGGAGTAAGTGCCCAAAGATAATTGACAGTCAAACCAAAAATACCAATAATGTAGACCAAGAAATGTCGAATAATACAACAAAAGAACTCGAGGAAATTATGCTCGAGTTCGACCCCAATACCCTGGAAAACGTACACAGATACATTTCAAGACGAAACAAGCATAGAACTATTCCCAAATATAAGGGATTCGGAAAAAGATATCCGGGATACGTTGCAAAAGTTGCAACGTCAAAAAGAAAAACAATTACAATTTATAGCGAGACACGCAACATTAACAAAGAAATTATACCAATCACGCCAAAGTATGGAATTGGACTAATCGAAAATTCCGTTGGCACAGCCAAGAACGGAATTGCAAAATACCGATGATAATGAAATAACTGTAATTCGACAAAATAATGGTACGCAATAAAAACAATTGCGAGAACCAAGCCAGAATGACCATCGACCAAAAATCGTAATTCAATGTGTAGAATACGACGGACCCTTCACTATGGGTCAGACATATAAAACACCACCGGGTAGTAATAACCCGGAACAAGCGAGAGTAATAATTACGCCTAATGATCAAGGAACAACTAATTTAGAACGGAGCACCGTCGAAATCCACCACATACCGGAACAACAACAACAATTAACGATATATAAATAATAAAATATATGGAATCCAAAGTGGAACCCGAGGCGAAGTAAATCAAACGAATACGAGTCGACATCAACTCGGGGCAAGCCCGAGACGATTAAATGCGTATCGAAACCAAAGCAACGTAAAGCAACATGATATGAATGGCGATCAAAATGTTATAAACCAAAACCAATGTGGTATGATTCAAACGCAAAGTAACGGTAATAATGATCAAATAGAATCAAATAACGATCAACGAGGTGTACGAGAAAGTCGATGTAATACGAATCAAATACGATTCGAACCAAACAATGGCAAAATGATTTGTGATCAATGTGGTATGCATGAAGAACCAAATGACACAAACCAAATACAGTTTGGTGTAAATTATGACCAAGTCACAAACGCAATGCAAGTTAACGAACAACCCAATCGAATACGAATGGACACAGATATGGAACGAAGTAGCACGAACCCATTAACGAATGTACGGAACCGAATGCAAGTACTACAGGTAACCAATATTGGTGCGACTCAAATGGAGAACATATGTAATCGGATACAAACCCCGTATACAACAACAAATTGTGACGTATTTCAAACAGCGAATACTTGGAATCAACGTCAAGGAATACCGATGCAATTCAAAATGGGGCACACCAATGTTATGGTGTAACACCAATAGCCCCACAAGACAATCAAAGGCCATTCGTTACAAATAATCCTATGATCAATCCCGGGGTACCACTGGCAACAGCAACACCATACATGTACCAATACCAACAACCACAACAGGCAACAATGAATCAAATCAATAATCAAGGACAACAAAATGACCTAATGATAATGAACCAACAACTGATCGAGGCATTGCTCAAGGTGGCAACTAAAGAATCGCCACAAATACCAAATGCAATACAAAAGAGAAACGCCCAAGCAATATTGGTCAAAATGGAAAATGAAGTACGGAACCTACAACCGTACAACGGTGAAACGAGTTTCGAAAAATTCCGTA
The DNA here is from genome assembly GCA_030248225.1 of Trileptium ribeirensis. Lineage (NCBI taxonomy): Eukaryota > Metazoa > Nematoda > Enoplea > Enoplida > Thoracostomopsidae > Trileptium > Trileptium ribeirensis. The sequence continues at coordinate 16,673 of JASANE010000611.1, forward strand.
AGGAATTTGAAAAAGCACTGGCTCAATATAGTAGCGACGACGGACAAGAAAAACTTCGGGTATTCAAAACAAAAATGCGAAGAAAAGCAGAAGAATACCTCGAAGTACTGACACTCGAAAAAGCCAAAGAATTAAACAATTATAAGAAGTGAGTCGAAAATTCAAAGAACGATTTTATGTGCTAAAAACATTGATGAACCACATGAATAAATAGCAAAGCCTACGTCAAACAAAAACGGTCAAAGATTTTGTAGACGAATTACGAGTCTACGCTGCACGAAATCTGACCACGAAAGGCGTACCTGAGTCAATCATCGCAGAAGTCCTCAAGTCAGCACTAGTGACGATATTAAAAGATGAAATTCGAATCCGATTATGTGCAGTAAAAGAGGAAACTTTTTTTATCATTGTCAGAAAAAGCGCAGGCAGTTGAAAAACTAGATCAACAAATGAACGAAGCCTACAAGGTATGAATCAACAACGGCCAAAATATCGAAAATTCAATCAAATCGATCGAATCAAACCCAAATACCGATCCACGAATGTGGCAACCGAGAGTACAGGAACACAAATACAATGGCGTCTACAACGGTGGAATAATCAAACGATACGATTACAGCAACCGCAACAACAGCAAATGATACAACCATGAGTGATGCCGATACCAATGATGCCAAAACAGATGGATATGAATTGTTCACAACCAATACAGCCACATAATGGACAGACGGGAATACAACAACGAATACCACAAATAATATACCCAACACAGATGCCACAGCAACCAATGCAACCTCAAAGTAACAGGCAACAACAGCAAAGAATGCCAGAACCAATGGCAAACCAAATTCGGCAATTATTTATGAATCAAACACCGCCGAGATGCAACAAGGGTGGAAAGTTGGGTCATAAAACGGAGCAATGTTTCTCAAAAAATACCGGTCAAAACACAAGAGAGAAACAAAGAACAAATCAACAACAGAATCAAAATCGCTACAGAGTAGTACCGAGTCGACCAAGTCAATCAAATGGAGAAATGAGAAACCAATTATCAAAATCGAGTGTAGCGGAACGACAAAGAGGCCTTCAAAACGAATTGGAGAAAATCGTTGATATATCATTAGTTGAAGAAACAATAAAGTTCAATCACAAGAGCACGAACCATGCAATGATACGACGGTCATATCAAGATATATCGATACATATCCGGAAGGCAATAAAAGATTGCGAGGATTAATCGATACCGGATCGCAAGTCACGATTATCAACGAGGAACAATATAACAAACATTTCAAAGATTTGCCACTCCGGGAAACAGTATTGTATGCTGTGGTATTCAATGGCGAATTAGCGGAAAGAGCAGTGGGCTGTTTTTTCGTACAAGTCCACTTGTAAAAGAAAATACGAAAAATCCGATTCATTGTAATCAATAACTTAAAATTACCATATACGGCCGTGATTTCTTGGCAACCTTCGAACTAGTTTTCGATTACCAACAACTGAGAATCAAAATGACCGATAAACCGATACCCCACAATTGGCGAATCAACGAAATGGGAACGACCAAAGGAATAGAGGACAATCAAATCGAAATGTATAAATGTTCGTACAAACAAGTAATTCCACCATGGTCGGCAAAATTCATCGAAGCAAAAATACCAGATGGAGTAAACGAGGACGACACGATAATAATGGAACCATTACTAAAAACTAATAATGGACTAGCAATACCGAATTGTGTTATCAAAGTAGAAAAAGGCAATATTATGGTGCCAGTATGCAACCAAAATACGGTAGAATTGGAGATCGTCGAAGATCAACCACTGGTACGCAAAGTGGAAGAAACAATCGTAAGAACAGTGGTTAATGAAGAAAAAGCCCAAAGAGCAATTGATCGATTCGAAAAGAAATAAATGAAGAATCGTAAAGAAAAAAAAGAAAATGAAGCAAACTGGACCCAAATTGGGAAACGTGGAAAACCAATAATTAAATCATGGGCTGGCGATATTCAAATAAACAATCCGCAAATAATATCAATTGTGGATACGGATGTACGAGAACGAAAAATGGAGCAATTCATTTGGAGCAATGGACGATTCAATATCGAACAATTCCAAGAACAAATTATAACACGCCAAACGGAGCATAGCAATGATATCGAACTTCCGGCTGAGATTGAGCTCGAAAAATCAATCACTGACGAAGAAGGCAAGGCGTACGTAGCAACCGTATTACACAATTACCAAGACGTGTTTTCAAGCCAAACTTCGATATTGGTATCAACACATAGGTGGAACAATATATTCAAACCACAGTCGAAAAGCCGATACAATAACCATTGCAACGTTTGCCGTGTGTGGATCGAAATCAAGCGAGTAAACTAGTACAAGAAATGCTCGATCAAGGAGTAATTAGAAGATCGTATAGCCCGTGGGCTTCATCAATCGTCTTAACCAACAAAAAGCATGGATCAAAAAAATTCTGTGCGGATTACAGAATGCTAATTTCGATTACAAAACCAGATAGTTTCCCGTTGCCGAGAATTGATGAAATGCTAGAAGCATTACGCGGAGCAAAGTACTTCTCAAACTTAGACCACAAGTAGGGATATTGGCAAGTACCAATGAACGAACAAGACAAAGAAAAGACAGCATTCATGTCATGAAAGATTGTTTGAATTCAACGTCATGCCCTTTGGATTGACGAACGCGCCAGGAACATTTCAAAGAATGATGCAGTTGGTATTAGCGGGCGTTCTGCTGGAATCGTGTTTGTGTTATTTGTATTATAATATTCTCAACATCATTATTGGGATCATTTGTACGATATCAATCAATTATTACAACGATTACGAGAAGCAAATCTCAAGGCAAAAGGATCGAAATGCGAATTCCTAAAAGAAGAAATTCAGTTCCTCGGACACATAGAATCGAATAAAGGAATATCAACGGATCCCGAAAAGATTGAGAAGATACAAAACTTCTCAAGCCCAAAAACAGTGACACAACTAAAAAGCTTCCCTGGTCTAACGGGATATTATAGACAATTCGTACCCGATTATGGAACGATCGCAGCACCATTGTATGATATTACGAACAAAGAATGGTGAAATTCAGTTAATTATGGACGGAGGAAACCCAACAAGCATTCGAAACTCTAAAAATAAAGATGACAACACCCCCATATTAAGATACCAAGATTCATATAAACGGTTCATTCTGTATACGGATGCAAGTAAATGCGGTATTGGATACATCTTAGCTCAAGAAGACGAATCAGGAAGCGAACACGTAATCCATTACGGTAGTAGCAAATACCATGATGAAGAAACTCGATATTCAATCTCAGAACAAATATGTTTGGCAGTAATTCCAGCAGTCCAACATTTCCGGCCGTATTTATTGGGAAACCATGCAACGAATATCACGGACCATGCGCCATTGGTTCAAATCTTCAACAAGAAACGACCGTTAGAACAAATGACGGTCGATTAGCTCGCATGGCCAACAAGATCCAGGAATACGAATATACAATCGCGTATAAACCAGGTCGATATCACCAGAACGCAAATTGTATGTCGAGATCACCAGTAGTCCCTGGAACCGAAAACTTGGAAACAGAAGAAGAACCAAAGAATCTATACAAACCGTTAACAATTAAAAGAATTAGCGGAAATCAACAGCACAGCAAGCGATTCAAATAAGAATGAAAGAAGCAGAAAGAAAGAAACAAAAAGAACAAGAACTTAAAGAAAGTCAAGAGAAAGGAAATCAACTTTTTAACCCAATTGCATTCGGTTTTTTTCAAACCGATTTTGACTGCGGTACAGTAAAATGTTCAATTGCGGTACAATTTGTTATTGTGTATTTTGCTAGCTTGGCTATATAATAATATTCGTCGCTTCTATTCCGCCTTTCGACAGAAGTAACCAGTTTCTTTCCACGATTTTTCAAGATTTAACGCCATCACACGTTCCACTGCCCCCGTATTAAGGTTCTGGCCACGGTACGGTACGTTAGGATAAGGATAAAGATGCAATTGGCACTAGGTGACAATCCGGGTTGTTATGCCGAAGCATTGTGTGGAGGCTGGCCGTGATGATTGCCCATTACACCACCCATCATCTTATCCGCCTAGACCAAAGTCTAGTACCTGTTTAACGCATCGGTACTGCGAAGCAATTGTGGCTGAGTCCCTTGCCCAAGGAGATTAGCGCGACCACTGGATTCGAACTCCCGACTTCACGATTATGAAGTTACAAATTAATTTTTCTGTTTCCACTGCCCCTTTGAAGTGCCCACGAACTGCAGGATACGTTCGTGTTACATGATCCCCTGCTCGATCACCTCAATTGCCATCTGTATTTCACATTACTAAATGGCTCGAAGCAACTCGCTGTCTGTGTCGCCCAGTTGGTCAGTATGCGACGGCTTGGTCGGTGAACGGGATCTTACTCTCCTCTGTCCGATCTGCTCTCGCTATGCTCATGCTCGCTGTTGCAACATTAGTGATGACCAATATCGACGTTTCGAAAAGGTTGGAGCGTTACCTTACATCAATCCTGTCTGCCATTCGTGTAAAGAGCGGTGCCGAACGCCTATACCACCCGCCGATGGAGCTTCTGCTCCCACCTACGACATGGTGCTCAAAGGTGTTATGGATGTTATCAGTCCGCAGATTGGAGAATTAGTTCGAAATGCCATGTCAAAAGGTATGTCATCAGTTTCTTGTTTTAATACTAACATTTCTGGGGATACTACCACATCGAGTAGCACACTACGCGCCGACGGTATTGCCATGAATACTAGATCCAAACGAGCATCGATCACCTCGAGTGTTATTAATCCCACTTCTCTAAATCAACCGGGCGATCCTGAAAACGATGAGTCGGCAACATGGTCAAATGTAGTAAGTAAACGCCATCGCAAAGAGCGAGTGCGACTCACTGCCGGCACAGCTACGGAATGCACCCTGCAGGGTGTTGTCATCCACGAAGCTGTCCCGAAACCTGTTTTCCATGCCCGCAATCTCCGATCAACTGTAACTAATCAAATGGTCAAAGATCATCTATCACAACACGGAATAACGGCAACGAATGTTTTTTCTTTCCTCAAGAGGCACATACCGGTGTCGCAAACGCTCGCATCACGGTCTACAAACCAGATGCTACCAAAATGTTCTATCCTTACATCTGGCCAACCGGTGTAACTATTCAGGATTGGCTCTTCAAGCCAAAGCCAACCACAAACGAAGTGGGGAACTCTGACCCTAACGCCGTTTGTGAAGACGCGTCAAAGTGACTGACAGCTGCGGTATGTAATGCTCAATCTATCTAAATCTGACTCAATTTTTAATTTCATTATACGTAACACAATTGACATTTTCCTTCTTTGTGAGACGTGGTCTTCCAAAATGGACACGATTGCAATTAAAGAATGTTGCCCAGCAAACTTTTCTTACCTAGAGCGCCCTCGTATCGGCCGTCGTGGAGGCGGCGTAGCCATTATCTATCGAGACTCGCTGATGTCTCATGAATTTCGACCACTTGAGCCGTTAACATTCGAGTACTGCTCACAACGCATTGTAACAAGTAAACTTACTGTTTTGCTAACCAACATCTATCGTCCATCCAATGTTGTCAATGATTCTACTGAACGGAAAAATGCTTTTCTGGATGAACTTTCCAACCTCATGCAAGCGACAATATCACATGTTGATTGCATTTGTCTGTTCGTTGGTGACTTTAATGTGCACTTCAATGACAATTCGGATACTTTTGCTTCTTGTTTTGCCGATTTACTTTACACTAATAGTATGGTACAGTGTGTTTCTTCTCCTACTCATATTTCAGCTAACATTATTGATCGTGTTATCTCTTCGAATAATTTTTCACCCGTCTGTGCCGTTGTCGCTGGTATTTCGGACCACGATATTGTACGTTTTTCTGCTCCTATATATGTTGTGAAATCTAACCCTCCAGTTACTATAAAGTTTCGAAATTGGAATCACATCGACAAAACTTCCTTTTGTGCAAGTGTTTCTTCAGTATTACCTACAGATAGATCAACTGTTGATGATGCTGTTCATCAATACTATAATGGTATGCAGCAGCTCGCGAATATGTATGCCCCTCTAACAACCAAAGTGGTCCGCAATCGACCCCAGTCTCTTTGGTTTGACAGTGAATGTAACAATGCAAAGAGAAATGTTCGCCGCCTTGAACGTTTATGGCGCAGAGCTATTATTTCACCAACTGTATTTCAAAATGTTACTGAATGCCGTCATTTTACTTACGTGCTAAACGTCTTTATCAAAGACTTTGTCGACAGAAGGTAAATGCCTTTTGGCCTAAACAGTGCCGGCGCTAACAAGTGGCCGATCATAAACGCATTGATGCGCAAGAAATTGATTCTGTCGTTGGCCAACGTGCGGCATTCGGCTGCCGATTTTTCATCTTATTTTCACGGAAAAATTACTGATATAAGACTTTCTCTTAATGCACCACCTCCGACCGCCTTCGACATAAGTTCAGTTGTACCTTCGCTCCTTAATACTTTTGATCCCGCTACGGACGGTGAAGTTCTATCCATCGTACAGGGTCGGCCAAATAAGCAGTCTTCTCTCGATCCTATCCCCATGTCCATCATTAAAGACTGTGTTCATACTTTACTACCTGTTTTCACCAATATAATCAATTTATCGCTACAAAGCAGTACCTTGCCAGCTTGTGAAAAACTGTCTGCTGTAAAGCCTCTTTTGAAAAAACCGTCGTTAGATCCCAACAACCTGGTCAACTATCGTCCAATTTCCAATATTTCTATTTTGGCCAAGTTGATTGAACAATTTGTTGCACGTCGTATACAGAAGCATTTACTCATACATGAATTCTTGCCATCCGCGTTGTCCGCGTACAGACCGAATCACTCGACTGAAACGGCTCTTTTGGGTCTACTAAGTGATTTCTGACGTGTTAAATATCTGACGATCTACAGCCGTTGTTGTTCTTGACTTATCCGCTGCTTTCGATACTGTTGACCATGACCATCTACTGTCCCGTTTATACTCGTGTTTTAGAATTTCAGGTTCTTCTTTAGCCTGGTTTCAGAACTACCTGTACGGTCGTTTTCAGTATGTTGTTTTTAACGGCTCATCTTCTGAAAGTACAAACATAACATGTGGGGTCCCTCAAGGTAGTGTCCTCGGTCCATTGCTATTCAATATGTACGTTGCCCCATTGGCACGTCTCATTGATGAGGCCGGCTGCGGGTGCGCCATGTATGCTGATGATGTAGTTATCTACATCGGTTTCGATCTTTCTACTCAGACCCAACAACTTCTTCAATTAGATGAAACGATTTCGTCAGCAATTCATTGGCTACGTGAAAACATGCTCAAGGTCAATGCAGCCAAATCAGACTTTATGCTGATAAGTAATTCCGAAATAGACCTCCAAACAATTACCATCGATGGACTTACTATCCACAGGTCTAGTTCTGTGAAGTTTCTGGGCGTCACAATTGATGAAAATTTAACTTTAATCACATCCTTGATACCTGTCGCACGTCAATATGGCAGTTGACTGAAATCCGACGTATTCGAGGACGGCTTGACGCACCTACCGCCGAAATGCTTGTGCGAGCCTTTGTAATATATCGTGTTGACTATTGCAACTCAATTTTTCATGGTTTACCGAGCGTGTCAATCAAACCGCTAATCGGACTATTGCATGCCGCAGCCCGGGTTGTGACATTAACTCGACGGTTTGAACATATTACACCGGTGCTCCAAGATTTGCATTGGCTTCCTTTAAAGCAGCGTGTTCTTTTTAAAGTGCTCTGCATCACGTACAACTGTTTGACCAACAATGAACCTATGTACCTGGCGGACAAGCTCCAGTTTTGTTACAGTCAGCGGCTGTATGCTACGCGTCAGATGGTAATTCCGACACAATTATCAAGTTTTGAATGTTTCGCGCCGTCCAGCTGGAACAAACTTCCGGCGGCGATCCGAGCAACGGACAACGTCCTGACTTTCAGAAAGCTGCTCAAAACACTACTCTTCAACGAAGCTTTCAACTAACTTCTCAATTATATCCGTTGTGCAGCACGCCTTCGTTTGGCAGTGATACAGCAAGCTATACAACAACAACAAATCAAAGAACCCAAAAACACCCAGTAGCGGCGGTGGATCAACAAGAATCCGATTCAGAACAATCGTTAATATTCGAAATGGAAGTACAACTACAACCAAACCAAGAACGAAAGAGTAAACCATCCAAGCCAAAACGAGATAAAGAACTTACAACCGGTGGTGGCAAGTAAAAGAAAAGTAGCCAAAAGAAGGGTCAAACAAAAAGAGGTGTACCACAAGAAGAAACATCATCAACCAAAGATAGCGAAGAAGAACAAGTGGTTGAAACAACGAATGAAACATCAGAATAAGAGGTCCAACGTGATAAATGTTTCTTATGGTTCCACCAAACCTGTGTTGGACTAGAGGATGATCCCCAGGAAGCCCTATGGTACTGTGGTTCATGTATAAAAATTTACACGACCCAAGAAAAGATTTTACAAGGATTAAAACATGACCATGCGCATGGAGTCAGAACTGAGTAACGGTTGTAGAATAAATAATTATATAGAATTTCTGAATAACCCTAAAACTAAAAACTGAAATTTTTTTCATGATAAATAGAAAATAATAGTAAAAATTAATGACTAATTTGTATGATTGTAAAATAAATTATACAATGATTGTAAAGTATTATATTAACCTAGTATTTATAGGGAATTAAATAAATATGCCAAAATAAAATAAAATTAGTAATAATTACTGTGGTGGTATTGCGACTGGGGTACGATCGGGTAAAAGGTAAATTCGCTACGAAACCGACAACGATCATCGAGACGACCGAGTGGAACGAAATAACGAATCGATAAGTAATCCAGCTGAGCGAACGATTCCTGCAAAAACCACGACGAAAAATTCTCAAAGCGTTAGGAATTACTGAAACGAAATCAATTGATCAAAAGAATGGTTCTATGACGATGGAACTCAAACAACTTTGACTTAAATAACTGAACGGAAAGACGATCAAATCAATCGGTGATCAAAAATATATACAAAACTGTGATCAATTCGAGTATCAAGCAGGCGATCTCCGGAAATACTAATAGCGGCAAAACCAAAACATATAATGGAGCAAGGCAACCCAAATATGGAAACGGTTCCAAAGAAGACGAAACGCAGGAGGTGCAACCTGAAGGGCCAGCAAGCCGTCCGAATGCAGTCCTTCAGGAGGCACAAATGCAAAAAGTGAATGCGTAACACGAACAGTAAGCACGAACTGATGAGCCAGTTAACCGTCCGGAAACAGTTCATCAGGGAGTACAACAGGATAAAGACGTGCAACTTGGAGAGCCAGCAAGCCGTCCGGATTCATTTCGCCAAGATGCACAAACCAAAGAACTAAATAGTAACAACGAACAAATAGAAGTTGATCCATAGCCGCAAGAAGAGACCAAACGGGTACAAGTAGTACAATTGGAGCAAAAATCAACAACAATGGAATAAATGAAGACGAGAAACAACGACGACGTAAATACGGGTAATTAACCACGAAACTGGTAAAATCAACCGATATATAACAATAAACCGGGGATATATATAACCGGTAACCAACAGCAGTATATATACCAAATGATACAACGAAAAAGTCAACGGCGATACCAACAATGATCAATACCGACAACCAACGACAAAACAGGTGAACCCAAACAATATCGAAACCGGTAACCGATAAACAATGACAAAGATAGTTGACGACGAACCGAAACCGGTAACAACGAAACCGGTACGTAATATCGAAGACCGAAAGAAGGAAACCGACGTGCCAGAAGAAGAACAACAATAAAATAAAACCAGAAAAACCGGTAGTAAAATTGTAAAATATGAGGAATTTTTTGTTTGTTCTTATAACCTGCATATGTATATATGTCTAATCGAATTATTTTCAGGAAAAATTTTTAGTTGGGGGTGTTCCCAAATCCGAAGAACTCCCTTGGCAGAAAGAAGAAAGAAGAGAAGATAAAATGAGAGATGGAAATAACTGAATAAAGGTAAAATCGGGAAGGTACTGGGGGTCCGTAAATGAATGAAGAAGTGATTGGAAAGAAAAAGTATCAGTGGAAGACGTAATGTCGAGAGAATGGGGTAAATGACACGAAAGAAAGAAAAAGGGTCGGAATACAAAACCGGGAATAAACAAATATGGTAGTGAGCTCAAGAGGCAAAGTTAAGGGCCTCGGCCGTGGTGTGTAGGGGTTCACCACTCAAAACATCCTCCGCTAGCCTCTTAAGGGCACTGCCATATTTAGTTTAGTAAAGCATCAGTGCAAGATGCTCAACCAACAAACCGGGATGTAAGGGGTTGACTAGGCTACCAGGGGGTTTCTGGTCTAAACCTGTCCCAAATCCTCAAAGTTTCCCTAAACCGGAATGGATCATTTTTCACCTATTATATCCCTCCGTCCTTTCTACGTCAGTGGGTTTTTATTTTTTTTTACATATTTAATTTTCGTGCTAATTTGGATAATTAGCACTCGTTTCTGTTATTAGCTAACATGTGTTAGCTTCTTTCAGTTTAGTCTGAAGCGAGCTTCTGCAGAGTAAGGTGACCTAATTATGGCTCTAGCGGCTTCGACTACACGTATTTATTGTTATTTTCGCTACGCGTTTTGACTTCCTGGCTTTTCCGATTTTCGATGGAAGTAGTGTAATTGGATAATTTCCTAGTTTCAATTATTGGCTTATTTGGATTATCTAGCTAACGCTCGGTGCTTTATTCGAATTTTACAACGAACGCTAATAATTCTTACTGGTCTGGATTTACTTTTTTGATTTTCGTTGGCGGTGTATTGCATGGTGGATACGTAAGTGAATATTTGGCTGCGCATTTGGTTATGGTAATAGCAAAGAGTCTAACCCAACTTGACATTAATTAACGTTGAGCCAATACATATGTTCTAGTAATTTCCCAATTAAAATCTGAGAGAGCAAGAGCGTAACCCAACTATAACCGTATTGGAAATATCACGCGCCTAGCTTATACGTCCGGCAGCGGGAACGTTAACATTAGAAATTTAAATAGCGTATATAATTCTAAGGAACAGGTTAAGGTACTCAGATAAACGTGCGAGTCGATCCGTCGGGCGACTACGTACCAACCTCAAAAGACGAAAGCATAAGGAAGTATTAGGGTAAATCTAACGCAAAGGTTAAGTTACTCAAATAAACGTGCTGACATATCCGTCCGGCGGTCTCGTACAACCCTCACAAGAGGGTGTAATTAATACATACCATAATCACAAGTCTTAGATAAATTATTTAGAATAATTGTGCGCTTAAACTTGCGACAGAGGAATCAGCAAGGCTCACTCAACAAAAAGCAAGGCGAAGCTCATGGAACTAAACCAAATTCTAACGGGATTTTTACAACTGAGTGACAAAATTCTTCGTACTCGACAAGTCTTAAGTGGCAGAAGTATTTAAAGTACAAAGGTATAGTTGATTCAAATAGTGGTGCGTTAAATAACTGGAACCGAACTGAAGTGTAATAAATATTGGCGTATTATGCTAACCGTTGAATAAACATTCTAACTTCGGCTGTGTTGACTTTATATCGGAAACAAAGCCTGAGCTAATCGAAGTAGTCACGCCCCAACGCCAAATAGAATAAGGCACGGGAAATAATGTAAACGCGCGCCAAGAAAATACATTATAATTCCCCACCGGCATACTACTGGCCACGCGTACGGACCACACATCTTCGAGTGAAGAATCCCGCCCCAATTAATAATCCGATAGCCTCCATAATAAATCTTAGTCCATCCCTGCCCCCACAAAGACCAAGAATCTATAACATGCTGACCACGATGTCGTGTAAAAGTGGGGAACAATTATAAATAAAATAAGTTGGTCACTATTTTTACAAAAATTAATATCGACCCTGGCCCCAAATAAGGCATAAGCTAAAATAAAAACTTATTTATATATATATTGTAATAAAAATTATTAGTCCACATAATCGGTACGAATTAGGAAAGTCCATCCTAAAACCCAAAATAATAAAAATGCCACTCCAAAGAACGCCACCTGGAGTAAATGCCCAAAGATAATTGACAGTCAAACCAAAAAACACCGATAATGTAAACCAAGAAACGTCGAATAATACAACGAAAGAACTCGAGGAAATTATGCTCGAGTTCGACCCCAATACCCTAGAGAACGTACACAGATACGTTTCAAGACGAAACAAGCATAGAACTATTCCCAAATATAAGGGATTCGGAAAAAGATATCCGGGATACGTTGCAAAAGTTGCAACGTCAAAAAGAAAACAATTACAATTTATAGCGAGACACGCAACATTAACAAAGAAATTACACCAATCACGCCCCAACGCCAAATAGAATAAGGCACGGGAAATAAAGTAAACGCGCGCCAAGAAAATACATTATAATTCCCCATCGGCATACTACTGCCACGCGTACGGACCACACATCTTCTAATGAAGAATCCCGTCCCAATTTAATAATCCGATAGCCGCCATAATAAATCATAGTCCACCCGTACCCCCAACAAAGACCAAAACCTATAACAGGCGGGCCAGGTGTGATTGGTGGAGAGGCTTATCGTGTCTGAATTTTAATTCTTTTATGGCTCTTATATTTTTTGTTAGTTTAGAGTTATCTATTTCTGGCAGGAGTGTAGCTTTTTTGTAACGCAAAGAAGTGCGTATCGTTGCTTGTCTATCAACCGCTTTGGTGATCGACTTATTGAAAAGAAAAACCTATATTCGGCTTCCTCAGCATTTTTCTAAAAGGAAAAACCTATACTCGTGTTCCCTATTCGGTATATCTTACTTAAGCGGTTGTTATGTTCGGAGCGCAAAGAAGGCGCGGTGTATAGGCTTGGTGGTTCATGAGTTGTGAACTTTTTAACCCTGAAAGCACCTAGTACTCGCGAGTGGCGGCACAAATAAGTAACCATGATCCAACTACTATTTACTTATATTGTGTTCCCAAGAAAATCGTAGGAAGTGGCAAATTATTTAGGGGGATAGAATAGTATCACAGTAGGTTTAGTGATATCTTAAAAATTTCGGCCCCAAGTCGAGTGAGATATTCCAGGGCGACAATACAGGTGGGATTCGAATTAATTCGTAGTACTACCTGTGAAATTGGCAGCGTCCGTTGTCGGTGAATCAAGTAGTATTATTCCTGAGAAGACCGGGCGAGTAAAGGGTGTGGAAAAGGTAACCTCCTCGAGCTACCGTTAGATCCCACTTACGATTCTTGAACAGGCCTCCGTAGCGCAAGGATCTCCCCATACGAGTCCCCGTCCCGTAGGACATATGGAGTGAGAAACTTCAACTGCATAGTAGTCGACCGCTACTGGACAGTTTTAATAACGTGGTTCGGCAGCCGTCCGGTGTCGGCCTTTTTGAAATAACTGGCATTAGTGTAAATCTAAGGCGTAGGTTGAAGTACTTACATAATCGCATGGCGCACTAGCTGTCCGGTAGTGTATTGTGTCAACCCACAAGGGCTTAGCAAAGTAGTAGTAAGATAAATCTTAACCACTATCGCTCAGGTATAACCCTTAAACACTAGTCGTTATACTCAAGTACTAGGCAGCTTTAACTTAACCTAAACCGTATTAAATAGGGATCGCCAAGTGTACTGAAATCGATAGCCGAATTGCGTGATGAGCAGGAGTCAGGCTGTGCGAGAGAGTCCGTTGGAGTACACGCGTGAGCTAAAAATAATCTAGTTCTAAAGAATAGTACTGTTTTGGATACGAATGCGCAACTAATTGCTGTTGACAATTACCTAATCGGTCTTGAGTTAAAAATAATACGGTGCTAAAGAATAGTGCCGCGGCTTTTCACCACAAGCTAGAAGAACGGTATCACGATTTAATACGGTGATCGAAAAGTAGTGCCGTCAGCAAGTACGCGTGATAGTATATACCAGTGATTAACATTTTATCACGTTGTAATAAATCTTTACGTGTCTGTTGCCAAATTATCTGGAACTCGAGCAATATAGCCAAGTAAGTATTACGCCGCATCACGAAATATAGGTCACGAGGACCGCTCACGAAAAGAAAGACGCGCGCCACCATTTAACGTCCCACCGACATTGTACTGGTCACACCTCGAACCGCACAATCTCTCGGTGACGAATCCCATCCCCTTTTTAAGTACCGATAGTCGATATAAGGAAAAATCCCCATCCAACCCCTACCCCCAAGAAACAACACAAAATAACAATTTTTGTTGTTTTGATTTGAAATAATTAGCATAATTTGTATTAATTATGTTAGTTAGCTAACCTGTTACAGCATGAATTTTGTCGTCCTTACCAGTATTGCGGAAGCGTTAGCACAGTGCGGTAGTAGCGTATATTCAGCGTTGTTTTAGTTTTATTTTTATCTGTTACACAGGCACCGGGTTACTTAGCTACCACGCCGTGGTAGCCATTTGTATTAAGTTAGCAGATTCATAGTGTTTTCGGCTTGTGTTACGTATGTATTAGCTTGATCTTAAAGCGCCTTTTGTGGTTATTTATGCGAGCGGCTTGTTACTTAGAAGGTTAATAGCGCAAAGAAGTGCGTGGTTGTATGCGGTTGTCGCCTAGCTCATGTTCAGCTTATTTATATCTGGAAAGTATAATCAAAAGAAGGAGTTTACAGTCGCTCCAAGCTGAACACTTAAGTATCTTAATCCTCTGTAGTATCTAAATCTAGTAATATTAGTTCCCGATTAAAAATAGGTTCTACACTAAATAACTGGTAGCAATAATTGTGATACCGTATCAAGTATTATTAGTTAGTAATAGTTCACACTATCGGCCCAGAGTGTCGGGTGAGTAATTCCACTGCGAGTAGTAACAGGTGGGCTCAGTGGTTACTAGCGCGACTTGTTGGGTTGTCAGCCGACCGGGGGAAGCTCAGCAGAATGTATTATTCTTGAATAGACCGGGGCGAGTAAGGGGTGTGGGTTCGGACCCCATCGACCATCGAGCTAACCCTTATCCCTCAAAACGCCACTTTGGTCAGCCGACCGGGGACCAGAGACTTTAGAATATACCAGAATAGTAGTCGACCGCTAGTAACTAGTTTTTATAAAAGCGTAGTTCGTCAGTCGACCGATGGCGGCTACATTAATATAACGGTAGTATGTAACTCGAAGTCCTAGGATGAGGTAATTAAATATAATCGTACAGGTATCGTCGGACCGGGGGCGCTTGTATAAACCTCACAAGAGGAGTACTTGAATCAGAAATAACCTAATTCCAAAGGCTAATAAACAATAGAAGAGAGCCATCTGCGTGGAGTATTGAGTATCCATACCGAAATTACCGGTGAAACGAGAGGTGGAACTAAACCTGGTGGTATTAAAGAATTAACTAGCTGAACCAAGGGTGAATATAGTTAATCACGCGCAACACTCATTTATCTTTGAAAAGAATAGGCACACGCAGCGAGAATACAGACCATTGTGTTCCCACCGGCGTTCTACTGGCCACAGCTCGAACGCTACACTATTCGGTGACGAATCCCGTCCCCTTTTAAATTCCGATAGCCGTCATAAAAATTCCCATTCAACCCCTACCTCCTTTGGAATCATAAAATATAACTCTACCCAAGGGTTCCTGGTCCCAAAACCTTAATTTCAAACCAAAAATTTTAGTTTTCACAAAATCACTTATTACTCAGCTTCAGCCCCTCCCTTTTTTCTTAAATTATCCTAAATATCAAAAATCTCTTAATTGGACCTAACTAGCATAAATTTCCACAGTTCCTAACCCTAGCTAACTTAATTCTAGTTTGTTTTAGTTTTGTGTAATAGGAGTGCGAAGCTGGAGCGTGAGAACGAAATTGCTTGTTATTATTAATTTTTGTTTTATATATTGCGTCAGATAGCTTACATAGCTACCGGATTTTGGTAGCTTCCAGGTTTGCTTACATCGGCGTATAGAGTGTTGATCGGGTAGAGTTACCGGTGCGCTTACTTCCAGTTGGAGTGTATCTTATGGTTCATCGGGCTTATTAGCTTACTTGTTATATTCTGATTTGGCGCAAAAGAACTGCGCGTTATTTCTGAGCATAGAGAAAGTGCGGATTTAATGTCTTGTTTCACAATTCTTGGTTAAAGAACGACGTGCCAGTGTAGTTAGGGCTTCACAAATTGGTAAATGACATGTTCATACGAAATAATATTGTAATAATCTGGGCTTTCCAAATTGGGGGTTGGAATTTTTCGGTTCCCCCTGGTTCAGAACAGGTACCGACCCGCTCATGCCCCATGGCAAAGTTTTGGACTCCCCTCGGTTCACCGCCTTTTCAAAAATTTTTGTTTCCAATCCGTCCAAAGTAAATAAAATTTGTACTAAAATTCTGTTCTGTGAAGCCAAGAATTTCGCAAATTGTGTCAAAATTTGTTTCAAAATCGTTTTTCTCTTCATCAAAAACGTTTTGAGAGTGTTTCTGACATTATTTTTAACCGTTTTTGTCTTAGCAAAACGTGCCTGGCAAAATCGGCCGTCCCCTCCACGGTTCGGTACCAAGGTGGCCCCCCTGGTTCATGACCCGTGGCAAAATTTTTAGCGAATGGAGAGCTCAGATAATAGATTTCCTTGGAAGAATTTAAAGAATGTTAGTAGCAAATAAACCATATAAAGAGTGAAAACCTGCTAGTTAAAGTATTAACTTTAGGTGGCAACAAAAAGCAACCGGTGATAAAGACCAAGCGAATTAGCAACGAAAAAGAACTGGTTTACCACAGTAACAAAGAAAACTGGGCCAAATTAACCGACGTGACAATAAGGAACAAGGAATCGAATCAATTGCGAAATTTCATTAAGGACGACTAAGAATCGGCGTGCATATGACAAAGAACCGTTGTGCATATGACAAAGAAAAGAGAAGACCGACATTCTACTAGCCACACCTCGGACCACAGAATCTTCGGTAACGAATCCTTTCCCCATTTAAATACCGATAGCCGACATAAAAATACTACTTCCACCCCACCCACAACAAAGTAGCTTAAAACAACACGAATATATCTCTTGATATAACTTTTATTCTTGGTGGTAACTGGCGTGCCGACATGGCGTTGTAAAAATAGGCATTCTACTGGCCACACCTTGGACCACACAATCCTCGGTAACGAATCCCTTTCTCCATTTAAATACCGATAGCCGACATAAAAATACTACTGCCACCCCACCCACAACAAAGTAGCTTAAAATAACACGATATATATCTCTTGATATAACTTTTGTTCTTGGTGGGAACTGACGCGCCGACATGGCGTTGTGAAAATTTAACATACATATCTGTACAAAATTATATAATATAAGTAATATGTAATTAAAACTTGAAATATTCACTCTAAACATTACCTAAATATTTTTATGCAAACTATCTTTAAAATTATACAATTTTTTAATTTAAAATTCATTTCGCAAACAATCCTAACTAAAATTTCTATTTTTCTCGTCAACATATTTTTCAACTTTTTACTCAGCTTTCTTTTATATAAAACATCAGACTTCATTTCTAAATACATTTCTAATAAATTTTTCTCATTTTTATAAAACTTAATTATTTCATATATATATATATATATATGATTATGACATATATTTCATATCATATATATACTTATTCATACTTATGCTGCAGGGAGTAACCGGAATTTCGGTTTTGGCAAAATCGTGTTCCGGTTGCGGTTTTGGCAAAAGGCAAAAACCATAGCTGAACCGGATTTCGGGTTAATTGTTCACATTTTTGCTTCATCTGTGGTACACAGTAATCATGTTCCAACACAACCAAGCAAAAGAAAAGACTGAGAAAATTGTACAGTGAAACGTAACTGGGACAATTTCGGTAACAATTTTCCGTCTTCATTTGGCAGGAGTCTGTCAACAAAGCAAAGCTAAGTCGATGCTTGTAGCAACTTATCCATTCAGAAATCTGCGGTATATATGTTAGAATTGAACCGGTCCAACTTGATATACATAATAGAGTATGGATTATTGATGTACTTACCTGCCAGCCTGGCTAATATAAATTGTGTGAAGCGCCAGCCTGTAAACTTCGTGGTCACTCTACATTGGAGTAAAGTAACATATCTACAAAGCAGCCGGAAACCGCGAAACAGCCAGAAACGAACTGTATGTATTGAAACTGTGCGAGCTGTATCAGATTGGATATTTTGTCTCATTTATAAATTCTGAGCAGAAAATCATCACCATCTAACTGAAGGGCACTGGTTGCCCAACGGTAGCCTGAAAAATGTGTCTGGCTAGCGATCAGAAAATTACAGTATGTACTATAATTTTTATGCTCAGTGGGAAGAGACACTGCTTAGGCTAGCGTTGGGCAACCAGTTTCCGTCAGTGAGATAATAATGATAGCTTTCTAATCACAATGTAATGATAATAACTTTCTAATCACAATGCTATAAATAAGGCCAACTGTTATACTGCTAGCACAGTTTCAACGAATACAGGTCGTTGCCAAGGACGCAGTTTCTTGCTGCGTTGCAGATAACGTTATTTTACTTCAATGTAGACTGATTTACAAAGTTTGCAAGCGCACTGGCTTGTGCTTGACGCAATTTATGTTAGCCAAGCTTACAGCTTAGTACTTCTACATAATCGATACTCTGTTACCGAGTTGGACCAATTTAAATCTAACATACTCCACAGACTTCTGAAGGTGTAAAACAGCTGCTACAAGCATCGACCTGGCTTTGTTTTGTTAACAAATTCCTGCACGTTAACATAAAAATTCCTGCTAAAACTATGGGCGCTGTCTGGGGTGGGGGTGATGGTAATCAGCAAACGGTCGCACGCCGCTGAAATTGGCACCAATCGACTCAGCTCGACGAGCTGAGTTCAAAAATACCGCATACGACCATTTTCCAAAAAAATTTTTTTTCATTTTTTTCTGTTTTTACCCAATGGTCCCGTCCCACCTGTGAAATGTCACCGGAAAATTTTGAAAAAAAATTTTTTTTTCAAAATAGACATGATGCACCGAGATCGATCCAGCATCATAGGAGAAACTGAATGGTACCATTCATATCGATATATCTGGCCTCCCTCTGATGTTATCCGCAAGAACAGTTAACCACTTCGGAAGTAACCCTTTGGGAACGCTCGATTGATCGATTGATGATTTATTTTCCATTTTTTTTATTTTACAGCATAATATTAATCTATGGTTGGGTGGTGGGCATGATTGAACGACAAACGGGCAAGTGTCTACTTTTCCACGTCCCCAATCGCACCATCAACACAATCATGCCTCTAATATTTCAACATATCCGACCGGGAACCCGCATCATCACCGACAGCTTCCAGACCTACATCCAATGACTGCGCCGCCTACCTAGCCCCCAGCAATATACTCACGCCACGGTCAACCACCATAATCGGCAATTCCTTAATCCCGACAATCCCGACGCCCATACGCAAAACATTGATGGTCTCTGGGGAAATTTGAAAACCTTCATTCGGCGACGCCAAGGCGTTCCTCATAGCCTATTCCAGCGAACCCTTATTGAAATTCAATGGCGACGACAATTCGCTGAAAATATTGTCGGTGCACCCATTGCCCAAATCGGAAACATGTATCGCGTCTAGAGGTTAGTTCCAATGTCGGTAATACGTTTCTTTTAGAGTTCTAGATTAAGCGTAACAAAATAAGCCTAAGCCTTAGACTAAGCCAGGGGCTGCCGCCCCCCGGACCCCCGCACTAAGCTGCTGCGCTGGCTAACTGCCACGGTTTTGGGTGTACAGTGTACTGGTGCTTTCTCGCCTACATTTGCCGGTGCAGTATTTCCGGATACCCTAACCTAAGCTTCAAGCTTACGCTAAAACTGAGCCTAGTCTAAACCTAATTTCCAAACATCAAAATATCCATTTTTCGCTTGCATTCCTGATATCGGGAGCCAAATCTTGTGACGGACAGTAATCGTCACACCCCATTCATAGCCCATTGCATTTTCTATATCATATCCAAATTTGCGCGCAATCAGTCAATCCAATCCAAAGTTATGTCCAAAAAGGTCAAAAATAACAAAAACCCATATTTCTAAAAAACCCGACCCCTGAAATTGGGCACCTCTCCTGCACCCCATTGAAGAGCTAGATCCCTGAAACATTTTCCATTGGAAAGAGCAGGAAAAACTGGTCCATGGGGGGCTAGGACGGTGACGATCTTAATCGGAGCTTTAGGAAAAAATTGCCAAAAAAGCCTCTATACCCCAAAAATCCAAATAAAAAGAACAATAATTTAGCATCATCAATAGGTTATACCTGAAAAGGGGCGACCCTGATCTCGAAGAGATCTCTTTTGGGGTTAAGAGATGATTGGGGTCCAGAGACTATGGGGGCTATACTGAAAAGATGGTGGGCCCCTTCTATCTTGCCTGTCCACAGTGGTGGGGGTGGGGGGGACCCCCACTTTCCAAACCCCCATGTTCGTGAGATTTTCCCCCATGTCCGCCCCCCCACTCGGCTGAAACCCCATGTTCAACTAATTCCAAAAATCTTTTATGTCTGAAAATTTATGTTCTTTGTTTGCAAATTGTTTTTAAACATTAATTACCACTATTTATAATGCTAATATATTGTTTTTAGCTTGAAAGTACGTTCATAGTAGTAAAAATGCCTGAATATATGGAAATATTCTGTATTTTTAAGCAAAATTTATCCCCCCCCCCACTTTGGAATTTCCCCCGAGAAGGAACCTGGGCCCCCCGAAGTTCCCCCCCCACACTTTTCGGAGGGCTGTGGACAGGCCAGTCTATCGTTTTTCCCCGCAACCCAATCAGGGCCAAATTATGTGTCCTACATAGTTTCACACTGTAAATTGCTGAGTTAATCTTTTATTTTGTTTGGTTGTATTGGAATCATTGTGTATGTATTACATAATGTTTGGACCACAGATGAAGTAAAAATGTGGAAAATTTCTTACAAAAAATTTTAAACCGGAATTCCGGTTCCAGTATAGTTTTTGTCCTTTGCCGGAACCGCAACCGGAACACGATTTTCGCTGGTACCGGAACCGGAATTCCGGTTACTCCCTGATAGATATATAATTTTGTATTACAGATCATGTTACAGGTACTCTACACAAAGAATAATGATTCTTGCAGAGCTTTTAATAATTCAAGCATGGATCAGGCCATGCTGTAGTCTTACCGTATATCTATTTCAATGCTCTTAATTTTATGTCAAAGCACATAATCCAATTGTATTTAATTGGAATCAAACCTGTCAATTTAATAATTGGGATATCAGAACCAGTCAATCAATTGGGCCAACTGATTGCAATCAGTTTTTACGCCCGGTGATTGCGCTTCTGCGGCTATAAGCTTTCGGTCGTATTCATCGCCTTTTCCGAAGGGTGCTGAACAATAATCATTTTAGCCAAAATAAGCACTAATCACTATAGCTTGCCGTTGAAGTGGTATCCCGGTGCTACGTACTCTAAGATTGTGCAAAGCTGTCAATTCTTATTTTTCATATCTGTTATAATGTCTTATTTTCTTCGCCTTAACCGTAAGTTTGGAAGTCAAAACTTATAAAATTTTAGTTTTTAGTTATGTTGTATAAAGGAAAATTACGGTCGCGACGTTTGCTCAGTCTCAGTAAGATGCAAAGGGGTAATATACAGCAATACTATGTTCACTATATAAGTATTAGCTTGTGCCAAAAAAATTTGGGACGTATATTGAGGAAATATATTACGCAGTATTTACCTTCTTTTAGTTATACCTGATGATCGAGCGGTGACCTGAGGTTTTCTGTTGTTTTTTTCGGCTAAAATGTTATTTTGATACTTGTTATACAGGCTACTATCAGATGAAACATGTTTTCCGTTTTTCAGATGATAATTTGTGTGCAGAACTGTAGTAAAACCCATAATCGCTACTGTTACATTTGAATCTTCAGAAGAAATCTATAATCTCAATATGGACACTTTTAGCGAACATAATCAAATTCCTGGTCGTGTTGCTGTTATGTTGGACAATAACAAAGTACCTCCACGCGCTGGTCATATTTCAGTTATGCTTGACAATCTGATATTAATTTGGGGCGGATATCAGGTATACAACACGGCGTAAAATATTGTTCTATTCTAAGTTTGTTTTGAAGAAATCTCAACCCTATCTATTTTGAATAACTGTCCAGTAAATCGCGTTTAAGTAGTGGGGAGAAAGAGAGCCGAAAGCTGTTCTTAAAAAGGTTAGCACCATAGGTTATATGGTATTTATTGAAACTCAGGGAGCGAAGTTTTCTCAAATAGCGCACAATTGCTCAAAAATTCTTTTTGTTCGTTTGGTGGTCGTATAAATCTTTTTGGATTTTCGACTTTTACTCGACGGGTAATGGAATGGGTTTGAGGTCAAAATTGTAATTGTAATGGTTTGGGGTCAAAATGGCAAAAACAGAGTCTTAAGGGCTATTTGCCAAATCCGGCCATACTAATGCCAGTCTTTGGGTATCCCATATCTCGAAACATAGGTTTTGCATCGAAAAACCCGCAATGCAGAATCAGCTCATCGAGATCCACAACTTTGTTGACTACCACTTTTTGTGCAACCATACCCTATGCCGCCGTGGACCTGAATATGGTTTGCTTTACCACTCTCAGAAATATTTATTTTCCAAATTTCGGCATGCTATTGCATGATTTACCATATAATCAGTGCGTACTAGATTATCAAGCTGAATGGTTTTGCTATCTAGACTTCAACTTAACTATGTTAGACCTTTTCATGGGGCTTCAAGGGTTTACGGTCGACGAACCCGATTTCCAAAATTTTATGAGTTTTCATTTGTTTGGTTACAGAACATCAAAAATGTTCTGTGTATAGGTTCTCCGAAACGCAGAATACCTAGGTTTAATTACGTAGATACGTGAATGAATACTTCGTGCGATTTCAAATGTTTTTGATGGGTTTAGGATTACAGAGGTTTGAGTGTAGTATGTACGTCAAACGCAAAGCCTGTTACAAGTGATTACACAAAATGGCCACTTCATGAAACCATGCTTTCTCTGTTTCACTCTCCCTCTCTTGCGAGATAGTTTCTTAAACGGTTCCGGGACTGAACTTGTTAAATTTGGCACAAAAAAGTAATATATATAATAGTAGCTTCTATATACATACATATATATATACATACACACACACACATATATATATATATATATATATATATAATCAGATGATTAGCATGTGTCTATTGCGTTTGTGCTTATATGATAAAAGAGATTGTATTTGCGTTTTATGCATCAAGTAAGAGCCGTACTAGAAACTTAAAAATCACATAGAATTATAATTTTAATTTGAAGAATTTTGTTCTTTTTAGTTACATAGTGAATAAATAAATAATAGGTCTTAAGGTTTTGTAACATTGATGTGACCGTAGCGTTGCAGTAAAGTAACGCCAGTGTGCTATCCCTGTCGTGGGATTTTAAATAGGGCTCGGGACGCTGAATTTGGAATTATACAGCAATCGCCAAACGCAGATTACCATCACTCCTTTCGTTTTTCTTGGCTGCAAGAGTAACTAGTTTAGTAACCTAGCCGAGGAAAATACAGTATAATTGGTTGTTCACCCTTAGTACGTACCAGCTTCACTCATTGCGTATGGTTTAACTTACGCCATCATTCCCTGCGGGCAGTACTTTCATCGGTCTGGAGAAAAACCGGAGATATGCCATGCCAGAAACCAAAATGCGATGTATCTAGTGTCACATACTGTCTTGGCGCAAAGTATATAACTATAGAACACGCAGTAATATAGCGAATCAAGTTATGATGATTTACCCAAATCTTCCATTTGTATTTTGGTGAGTTAGAGATGTAGTTAATGCAGTAAATAAAGATAAGTCTTCGAATACATATAAAGTGGTAAATTTCGCATTGTTTAAGAAATTTTGGATTGTTTTAAAAATTAATGCATTACAGGCATAATATGCTACAGGCCAAAACCGCTTAGTCAACGAAATGCTGACTCTGGCACTGTTGTAATAATTTTACGTCATAAATTCTCCAATTATGGCTTTCTTTATATGATTACACTAAGGTAGTTATTACTGTTGCTTCTTCCTCTTTTTCTTCAGCATTTGTCCCGCTTGTTAGCGGGGACCTCAATTGACGGTCTCTACCTCCACTTCGATGGTCTGGATGAAAGCCAACCGTTATGAGATTCATGTGCACGGTATCGGCTCACCGTTTTGTTTTTCCCAGAGCCTTTGCGTATTCCTTGCGACATTGACCATGAGTGTCATTTTGACGACTGTGTCTTCGGCAGCACGAGTACATGTCCATACCATGGTGCTTATCACAGATGAGCGCAATGCTATTGTGGTTTGAGATGTCGTCGTTGCAAACGCGGTCGAACTTGTGATCTCTAAAATCCTACGCAGCATTTTTGTGTCCATAGCAGCAAGTCTTGTCCCCGATGACTGGCCGAGGATAATGCCGTCGTTGCTGACAGTTGAGATGTGATATTTGAAAGCCTCTATGCGCATGCGCTTCTTGCCATTCACTTGTACAGTGTTTTGTTCGCTTTTATTGCTGTGGGATATTCCGTTTTCTTGATGATGCAGGCTTAGACCAAACTGCACCACCCTATCGTGCCAAGTTTGCACTTGTCGTTGCAATTCCATGTTGCGTTTGAATGATAGCATGACGTCGTCGCTGTATAGCACTTTCCATGGCGCACGTCGCTATAGATCGTAGCTGACATTGTCTATTGCTAACAATATCGGAGACAACTCTGACCCTTCCTGCACTCCGACTTTGACAGCACAATCATATCAAGTCTAATCATCATCTCGTACATGCTTCTTTGTTTTGATGTTGGTTATAGCAGTTGCACCCAGGTTATTAGTTCTTCGGGGACATCGTGTTGCCGAAGATTGCCATATGATTTCGTATGGTACCCGGTCGAAGACCTTCTCCAAGTCGAGAAAAGCGGCTTGGAGCGGGAGTGACATTTCGGCGTCCTTCTCGACCAGAAGCCACACGGCATGGATGGCCTCCAGCGTATCGCAATTCTTTACGAAACCGGACTGATGTGGCGTCATAATTACAATTTCCCACAGCCTCGCTCCAAGATCTTAGGGGTGTACGACAGCAGTGTAATAGTTACAGCACTCGGTCGGACTGCCTTTCTTCTTCCGATTGGTATATTTTCCTGTGTTTCCCTTCGGCAAAAGTCTTCCGCTCTGAAATTGTTTAGTTGAAGAGCTTAGCGTTTCATGTAGATAGATTCCATGGTCCGGATTACCAAACGTCGGCCACAATATTGTCGGGCCCAATTGCGTTGCCTGGATGCATTGATCCCAGCGTTACATCGACTTATCGAGCGCACAGGGCCGTAGGGTCATTTCACGCTACGATCACCTTTTGCCCCAATAAAAATGACTAATGACTTTTTTGGCTCCGATTATGTTCGTTTTTACACCCTATGACCAAAAAACGTCAAGGATCCCTAATTTGAGGTCGTTATAGTAAATTTTTTATCCGTTTTTATGCTATGGCTTCCCAAATACCACCCCCTGTTGCTCAGCAAGGTACCATAAAATGGCCTCTGGTATGCTCCAGGTTGCATCTAGCCTCGATTTTGTGATCGTATCTCGTGCAGCCCGTCAGCGCGTTCAAAATGACGTTATGCGGAACTCCGTGTATCAAAAATTAAGCTTTTTATGCCTATTATTGGGTCAAATTTAACACTTTTAAAACACGGGGTTCCGATTTATACCGGTTATTAAATGGAAACGAAGCGGCCATAAACGGTAGCTATTTATATCGATAGTTTAGCCTGGGGGAGTGTTTTGTAAAAAATTCACAACATACCCTTTGCCAGATATGTTAGAGTGCCGGAAGTAGCTGGTGGTCGGGGGGGGGGTGGTAAAATTTGGCGGGGGGGTGTAAAATGTGAAATGGCCAATTCGACCGTGTTTAACCAGCATAGTTAACTTGAAAACGGTATCTAAAATATGCTATACCACAATTTCCACTATGAGGGGTACAAAATGGCAGCCCATATCAACTGCCTGAGACCATGGTCGGGGGGGGTAAATTTAGAATTTTTTCAAAAAATAATTTTGCGACATATGTCGTCCAAATGTATTGCCACAATGTATTATGAACCAAAAGCGTGAAATTTCCTCGAAATAATATCATATGTTCGATTTTTCCACATTTTGGTGGTGGTCGGGGGTGGGTAAAAGCCTGAGATCAACAGGTCGGGAACGAGATAGAGCTCAGGTCGTTTCACCATTCGCTTCGTGATTGGAAAGAACCATAACAGACAAATTAATTGACTTCTACTGACTCCACCATACCCCTAACTAGCAACCGTCGGGGGGGGTAATCAAATGTGCTAAAATCGACCTTTTGACTCTAGCGCTGGGGTAAGTAACAGCAAGCACCTGGGTTAATATTTTTTCAAAAGGCACCCAGGGGACAGGTATGATATATGAACAACGTTTATGTACCATGCATAAGTAACGAGCAATGACCAAAAAAAAAGAATTTGGTAGGGGGGGGCAAAACTGGGGTTCATGCCATATCGACAGCTGTCTCTCTCCATGATTGGAGTAGATTTGAAAATCGTGCAATTAAAAATGTTGTGTAGACCTGACTAATCCTGCATAGAAAAGAATTTGGGCAATAACTTCGAACACGGAGCCACGACACTACCCGAAAAAAAGAGGTCGCAAAATTAGTCATTACGATTTTTGTCAATTTGGGACTTATGTGGATGTCCAGCCTCTTACGGCGTGCGTGAAGCCGAAAAATTTTTTTTGTTTGAACTAGCTAACTAATGACGCTTCTTAGCGTAAATAACATTTTTACCATTTCCCTGCACGTTTATGTGCTACTGGCCAAAATTTCCAGTTTTACCCCCCCGACCAAAAGGTCATCGTAGCGTGAAATGACCCCGTAGACAGGCTAAGTGCTGGCCTGTCCACAGTTGGGGGGATACCCCCACTCGGCCGAAACCATCCATGTTCAACTAAATCCTAAAATTTTTTGTCTGAAAAGTTGTTTTTGTTTTCAAGTTGTTTTTTAAATATTAATGACCACTATTTACAATGCTAAAACATCGTTTTACAGCTTGAAAATACATGCACGGCAGAAAAACTATATGGAAATATTTAGTATGTTTAAG
The DNA here is from genome assembly GCA_030248225.1 of Trileptium ribeirensis. NCBI lineage: Eukaryota > Metazoa > Nematoda > Enoplea > Enoplida > Thoracostomopsidae > Trileptium > Trileptium ribeirensis. Next base: position 43,954 of record JASANE010000611.1, read on the forward strand.
CAAAATTTATTCCCCACCCCCTCTTTGAAATTTATCCCAAGAATAAACATGGGGCTCCCCGAAGTCCCCCACTTTTCCGGGGGCCCTGGACAAGCCAGTAAACAGGTAGGCAGTTTTACTGCATAGGTGAAGATTACTATTGTCTATTGTGATTAAACGGCAGGTAAGTTTTTGCGGTTTTACCTGTATAAAAACAAATTGTTTGGGGGAAAATTCGTTAACACTTGCAAACATTTTGCGAGATATACATTTCCATATTTCTATCCTAAACTATATATCTGCAGCAGTAATTGAAAGCCACATCATAGAATGTTTGCCTTACTGTGGGAGCAAAGTTTGTTTCTTGAGTTGCTAGTCTAAACGTTGTTAGTGAAATTTATTCCAACTAGCTTTCCACCCTCTCTAATATCAACATCGTGAATGGTATTATTAAAAAACCGTTACTGATATCTCCAACATTAGCCGTTATGTTTAGTCGAACAAGTTTCAATTTGTTCATTATTATTTTAGCTTGATAGCATCGTGTACGACAATCGGAGTCAGAGCAGATATATGAATGCTGCCGAGGTTTATGTGTATCACACCGATTCAGAAAAATGGTTAGTTACGTATTCCACTTTTTGTTTAATTCTTGTTGTGTACTTCTGTCAGACCAGTGTTATAAGGCTTCAGCAATTACAGAGGGTTTTAGGGTGGTATACCCGTCAAGCAGAAAGCCAGACACAGGTAATTACACATATTTACAATTAAACATGAAACTAGTTTCACCCTTGCTTGCGAGAAAGCAGTATTCTACTAGCTATAAGACCAGAATTTAACCACGGTGGGAAACTTTGAGCTGGCGGCCCCATAGCTACAACGTGGGAAAATTTCCGCCAGGTTTCCTGGTGGAATCCGTACCTTCCAGGTCAGCTGGGTTTTAAAATTGCATTTTTCATGGGTTTGATATATTGACTTAAGGGGTTGACCTGGGGAAGCCAAAAGTTACCTAGGGAACATGGCTTGGAAGGAACCGCCGATATTTTAGTAGGCAGCTCGAAAATCATGCCAACTTCTGTGGAGAGGCCAGTTTTGTTTGAATTTATTTAAGTTTTGAAGCCATCGGGTGACATCGTCACGTGACGTGGTACACCGCTTGCACCAAAACATGTTTTATACAAGACCATTGTCGGGCATGCGTGGAACATGGAACACAACTGCAGCCTGCAATCCCGCACTATGGCTTCGAACGTTGGTTCGCAAAATTTGTATTCAATTAGGATATTGAGTAGTTTTTGCGACAAGCTAACAACCAAATAGCGTTTTGTCAGCACATCTGGAATACTTCGAGGTTTGTTAATCCGACACATGTGTAAGATTAGCTGTTCTGACCCTATACGAAAATCTCCTACTTTCGAAATTCCCATGTTCGTGTCACCACTCAACTGAAACTTATATGTTCATCTAAACTCACGATTTCGGTATAGTAAATCATTTTTAATTATTAAATATATACTATTTCTAATGCTAAATCATTGTTTTTAGCCTTAACATATTTGTACAACAGCAAAATCATGTGGAAATGTAGAAATATTTCGCATATAGAACAAAATTTTGTTTCCCCTGCATTGTAATTTTTCCCTGATCACGAACATTAAATCCTCAAAGTTTCCCAGTTCATGAAAATATCATATAATAGTGCCGGCATTATTACGCTATTGAAGACACATATCTCAGACTCGTTTTCATACCGCTTATGCTGAAAAGCAGCTTTATCAAGCGCTTGGAATTGATTATAATTTTTCCGATTCGGAAATGGACGTCTCTGGATGCAGCGGTTACTTGCATATCTTTGTTGAAGCCAAGGTAAACAAATTACCAGTTTCACATTTTCTTCGTTGAGGTGTAGATTTATTGGAGCCATGACCTTTTTATACTGATTTTAATACTAAACCGAGGGACCCTTACCTGAATGGAGAATGAAAAACTCGGAATGTTTATAAATAACAGACTTAATATTTAATAATAATGTAGATTATATAGTTAAACCCTACTAAAAGACGATAAATTTGTTGTTTTAAACCCCGCACGGCAAAAATTGAATATTTTTTGAACTGCATATCTTTTGCCCCGCAAAGTAAAATTGTTTTTCAGTCATTCAATCACCACCCTGTGGTGATTGAAAGCGAGCGTATTAGCGCAGATTTGGCCAATAATGCTTACACTAATCTGATTTTTATATACTGTGGTCGAGGAATTTTCAGATAAGTATGAAAAATCGGAATTTTTATGCTTAATTTTGTATGGCCACTATTAAACGGCATTACATGTATTTAACTGTTATTAAGGTGGCTTACGCAAGAACTGTGACTTGCGTATGTGACTGAAGCAACACGCTACTTAAACCGTGCTGAAACTAAGAGCAGAAAAATTATGTTTCAGGTTTATTTTCAAGACCCCAAATGGTCCTGTGCCAACACAGTGCTCCGGCGCTACCGCAATTCGTCTTGGCGCGCACATCTATATATTCGGTGGTTTTTACGGCGGTATGAACACACTTCAATCCTGGAGAAAGTCTTGGAGTGTTCATATTTTAAATTTGGAGACTATGTCGTGGTCTAATTCTATCGATCCGATGGAAGATGATTTCCTGGCTGACTTCCATAATGATGGTGGAAGTGATACTGATAATGATGGTGATGAAGACGATGATAATGAACCCATAAATTATCTTGCGGAGAATAACGTAGATCATCGTGATTACAATCACGAACATGATGTAGAGTTTTATGTAGACATAGACGGCCGCAATGGCGATAACTTTGATAATAATAACAATAATATGCATCGTAACCGTAATCATGACGAGTCTCGCGGACACAATTCGAACGAAGAAGAATCTAACAGGCTAATACGTGAAGCGCGACGACTTCGCCGCGAACGCTTTCGGAATTGGTATAAATCGGTGCCGACACCGCGTCATAAATTTGTCGGTTGGGAATTTGACGGAAAGTGGGTTTTACTAAAATATTAACGAAATAAAATAACCTCTATATGCATCATTGCGGTATCCCGTATCGTGTGTGGTAGACATTAGTTTGTTGATATCCGGTACTGGCTTCTTCATTCGCTGAAAATTTTTTCAATGGGCATGAACAGGTCCCATTCGGAAATGGAGGTGTTGGATTTTGCCTACGACCGTGAATTGGAGCAAAGTGGATGGTCGAAATGCAAAATTTTTCCAAAAGTTTCAGCGAAGAAAGTTAAAATTGCTAATAAATGGTTTTAGCAACGGTTCAAAAATTAACTTTTAAGGCAATAGAGTTGCATCCTGGTCTGGGTAGTTCGGTTATTTTTGACGAAACATTCCGGGTCCTGGTATTGGCTTTCAGAAATTACAGGGACCGGTTGTTTTAATTTTCAAGGTCCGGGTACTGCCAAAAGTACCCGGACTGCATGTCTGCGATGCCGATTTAATGGTGGATTTTAATTCACAACCCTCTGCTTCTAGCTTGCTCGATTTAATATCCTATGACATATTATGTTCACTAATAGTCATGTTTGCCAAAAAGAACCATCTAATGACTGACTATAATATGAAATTACATAGTGTTCACATATACGATGGTTATGATGTTGGAAAATGTTATAGTTGCCGAAAATAGCCGTTACTAACTCTAAGGATCGTCTATTCTAGCAGAGAATCTGGTCAAAAACTAATTTTCAAAATTTTATGCTCGCTCGCCGCTCAAACGATGATATGTCGCACTAGAGATGCAGGCAAGGTACAACTGTAGCCGTAAACTTTAATATGTACCACATACAAAGTTAGTTGAATTACACTTTCACGTAAAAAGTTAACACAATTTTGTCATGTTGACGAGAAAGCTTTCCCAATTATTATTACAGAGGATTCAAGTTAAATGATTTCCACTTGATGTTAAATTACGATATAATAAACCAATGACTTTAAAACTCGAGAGGGAAAACTCGTACCATTAATTTTATGGTTGTCCTTCGAGCTTATCTTAAAGCAACTCCTATCTGCCGCATCAGAAAAGTAGAACTAGTGTAACATGTTGAACTAGTAGGAGATACGTTAAGCGCAAACATTTACATCTAAACAATACCACAGAGATCACGCTTTTCTTACGTATTGAATTGAAATGTTCACCTGACTCCGCAGTAAAGCACCAATATCGATAAGGTAATCTGTGAAATAGTCGTTATGGACTACGAGCCATTTCGAGTTATATACTACCAGCCATATTGTTATATATAACATGTATATATATATGTAGAAAATTATAATCTGTATGTACATTTATCGTTTTTCTGCATAGTCTGGGTTCGGCTCCGGGAAATTCCAAATCCGGTTCCGGGTACTGGTTTTCAAAATTTCCGGATCCGGGTATTCCTTTTCAAAAATTCCGGGTCCTGGGCCGGTCCGGGTATTAATTTTGAAAATTTGAAACTTTAAAATCAATTTTCAAACCATTTTTTTGCTGATATTATATAATGAAATTTATTTAAGAAGAGGATTTTTGAAAAAAATTTGTTAATTTTTATGTCAACTGGGGTGTTTTTACCGGGGTAAGCCAAAAAAATTTTGCCAGGAAGCTTTTTGCCGGCGGGGGTCCTCAGCCGGAAGCACGTTTTTTGCCAGAGGGCGCCGAAAGATGTCCGGGCATCCAATGCTTTATTTCGGAGAAGCCAGCAATATGAATCACAAAGCTTTATTTAAAGGACACTAGGAATATGGATGACAAAGCTTTATTTATAGGACATAGATGCTCTGGTCCCTCCAAGCATTTAAAAAGGCCTGACGGAATTTAGGTCTGGACAGTATCGCTAACAGTACATGACGTATTTTAAGCGTTTAGCGGCTGGGGTGCGTCCAGACGATTTGATATGACGCGTAGAACTCAATATTATTTACAAAATGCCAAATTACTATATTTCATTCCGATGCCTTATATTATGTTAGTTTTTATGTTTATAGTTTGAAGCTCGAGTTTTTATTCGTCACCGGAGGTGATTAAAGGATAGTACTAGCAAAAAGTGGTACAAAAATTTAGAAAATGTGGAGTTTCAGTAGTACCTGCCAGCTTTTGCTCTCTCACCAGAGATATAAATGACTGACTGCATCGTTTGCAATGTTGTTTGTAACTTTTGTTGACTTTGATGACTGCCCGCTTTTGGCATTACAGAAGCTTTCATGATACTGTGATGCTAGTGTAGTTCGGCTTTCGTAGCCGCCGAGTTTGAAAAATACTCCCCAAACCCATGTTTTTCATCTATACGATTTACATTGATTATGATTTTTCTTAATTACAGTATGTATCATTTCATCTAAATAACAGCAATAAGAGGCATTTACAGGATTTTGCCTGTAATCGTGTCTAGCATCATTTCAGCGTCTTGGTACATAGTTACAAATGTTGATTACTGTGCGTTTGAAGGAGCCATTTCCAACAATAACAGGTTTAATTTGCAGCCTAATCCATGATGATTTTAGCGACTGAGCTATCGTAAAATCTATTTTCTACAAATATATTTCAGTAATAGTCTGTATATATAAAGCACAAGTTAATTAAATGCATTTTAAAAAATGTGTTATCGGAAACATGTCGGCGTCTTCAATACACAAAGCTATATAAGAAATAATAAAATAGCGTTTTTCCTACACATTTCGCATCTCATGTAAAAAGGTGTACTTTTTCTAGTCTACACAAGGATTTTCTTTTTCTTAGTCGTTAAATGTTTTATCTGTACCCAATAGCACGTTAATCATAGGTCTCTGTATATAATTTTCATTTTCGTGTTGCTTATAGTTTTTACCGAGTAGAGTACTGAACGCCTGGTTGTTGAATACGTATAGTTGTATGACGTTATCATTATCAGCAAGAGTGCATTAGGGAAGAGTATGACACTTCTCTGCGCTCACATGTTAGCCCGTGATTGATGATACGGGCGTCTTCGGCCTGACCCCCCCCCAGTTTTTTAGGGGGGGCGGGGGGAGGTAGGTCGGGTTCTCCCCCAATTTCTGGGGGGTTGGTTTATAGGCAGCTGCTTATAAACCGACCCCCCCCCCGGAAATTGGGGGTCCAACATAATGCACCCTTGGTATCAGTAATGCATCAAACGTAAATAGAATTGCCGTTTATTATTAGTATTAGCGTTCGAATCATCTTGGCCATAAAATATCTGGACCACAATTCATCTTTTTCTGAAGAGCCGCAACGTTGTTGGATTTCCTTCGCCTCCGTTGTGAACAACCAGTAGGCACACTTGACTCCTTTTCGCTACATAGAGTTTCAGTTTCAAACACTTTGTGTTCATTTTTGTGTCATTTCATCTCAGTGTCTGTTTCGAGATAATGCTAATGCGTGAGTAAACTTAAGATGACACCGCCAACCGTCCTATTTTGTCATTACCGATATCAAATTGCAAGCTCATGTTACGCTAAAAAGGCGTAATTATTCGTCTTTTCGCTAACCGAAAATTGGCAAAATCAAATTCAAATGCTAGAAATTAGACCTTGTGTTCTAATAGAATTTCGGCGATTTTAATTTGCAGAAATTTGGTTTCCTAAAGCCTGATCACATGAATTTGGATTATTCACTGTTCGCGAACAACTTTAATGCAACACTGACGTACAATCAAATCGATCCTATAGTTAAGCTATCGGTGTTCGCTAACAAAAGTCGTTTAATTCAAATCGACAAATTTTCGTTCCCAAAAATTTGAATAATTTTACTTGAAGTTTTGCGAACATAAAAAGGTTAGATTTCAATCTCGTGCGCTGTGTTCGCGAACACTTTTACGCCGAATTTCAATTGGCTAAAAAGCGTTCCGTAACAAATTTTATGCAAAATTACAAAATAGCATCGTTGGTGGTATCACTTTAAGTTTATTTGTGCATAAATACATGTGCGAACAGACCAAAAGTCCGCGTTACCCAATCAAAATTGGATTTTACTGGGTGGGCGATCGAAACATTCAGTCTGACCATTTTCAAACCTTTGTCAGAGTGCTTTAAATAAGCTAGTATTCTCGCCACTTGCCTTCCGTAGTCTGATTGTTTTGTACCAATTACTGAAATGGAGTAGAATTTAGTTAAATGGCTGCCAGCTGCTCAGAAAATGATTTTTGTAACTGTTTATGCGCGATAACTCATTACTGAATAATTGATTTTTGCAAATCTTTTATTCGACGTGTAATAGAGTTTAATGATCATTTTTGTATTTGCGATTCGTCAATAATATTTTGTAATAATTTCGACAAAGACGGCACGAATTTATTGCAAACTTTGTGATTTTAACACATGGAGATCAGCGACATTTGAAAGCTATAAATCTTCCTCGCCTGATTAACCCACAAAAACTTTGGTTGCTTAGCCCATTAAAAAAGTGGCTTGAAAGATTTAGGACAATGAATGAAAGTGGCACATTTTTGTGGCGACTTTCGTTTTCTCCAACCACCCAGTTTTGGTGGAATGTCATGATGGCTGTTCGGAATATTTTTAGCTTCGTTTGCAGCGTAATGTTGCAATTTTTGCGCGGCCACAGGTGTTTATTAAGGCATATATAGGTTTCAAAGGTGAGATATCAAAGAGTAAGAACTTCCACCCGTTGGACACATTGTTGAGTTTGGTTAGATACTATGTGCAAGCCTAACTGATAAACAATATACACATGTATATAAAATGTCAGCTATTATTCAGTAGTAAACTCAAGGATTTTTCGAGTGTTCAAAAAATAACATTCATTAGATTGATAAGAAACTACTGAAATGCGACGAAAAAATTTTTCGGATAAAGTGGATGATTCTTGATATTCACTTCGAGGCAATGTTACAAACAGACAGGGAACACTTCGTTGGGTTTAAAATCGGGGTTATCAGATTTGTGCAAGCACCAGAATTGATCGTTCAGGTTGATCACCGTGTGTCGAGGATGTCATGATGTCCATTCATGCGTTGTGTCATGATTCACGATGTTAATCCCTGCTTTAGTGCGGAATGTGTAAAGAGGGAACAATATATAATTATTGAAACCTAGAAAAATAAATGAAGGATCACCTTTATGGCTGTAAGGCATAAAGTAAAACATATATAGGCATATAAACACATATGAAAGGCAAAGTAAAACGCATATAAATGTATGCGACATGCAATAGCGCATCATATTGTGCTGCTATACCGTGCATATAATCACGTATCCGTACTTATTGAGCGGAGCGAAGCGAAGCGTTTTTTTCTGTCCGGAATTAAAAAGGCCGATGTCCGTCCGTTCGTTAGTTCGTTCGTTCGTTCGGTCCGACGGATCTCAAGAACCACTGAACCGATTTTAAAAAACTTTTTTGTTCGAAAGCCTATCATGTCAGAGTGTGCACCTGATATTTGGCATTAAAAAATTTTGAGTGGTTAATTAGTAATTAGCTAATTAGTTAAGCTTATACAGCTAAAATAGAGAAGTTTGCAATATTTGTGCTATTTATTGAAATAGAATCGTTTCGATAAAACCATTATAGGGTTTTTTCGGTCGAAGAATTCAAATATAATATTTTTTCCAATGATAAAGCCCTATGCCCTATGCAATGTAGTTACAAGAACATAAAATTGAGTACATTCGTAATGCCACAGCCCAAGCTCCGCTCACAAATGTAGTTCCACTACCGACTAGTCGGTATAATTGTATATTGATCTCTTGTGGTATACTGTACGTAGGTTATTTGCGTTGTTATACGATGTATGAATACGTAATTACTGGTTGTAATGTGTAGTATTAACACATTTAAGGTATAAAATCTGTGGTCGAAAACTGGTGTGTTTTTTGATTAATGACGCAAATCTTGTTACGAAAGGATGCAGTGTAAATGTCACATTTCTTTTAAATTGTATTTGCATCCTTTTTTACACAACTGTTCATTTTTATCGAACATTCTTCTTGTATTATCACTCATTTTAATATTAGAGTTGAGATTATTTTAAATTATCGTTAGATGTATACCTGGCTGTCGCTTTGCGATATAGATAAAGCTTCGGAATAAAACAAAACGGACAACGCACAAGCGACGGTATAGTGTGGGCAGCTGCTTTGTAACGAAATATCGCTAATCGGTTTGCAGTTCATAGCTATTCAATTTTTTACCTCGGCTAATATAGAATAATTTAGGTTAATATACTTCGGTGGATTTGGAAATCCGCCTAACTCAATGGAAGATAGCTTAGCAACTGTGCTTCACTACATTTTCCTCAACGACAATGGCACTTTTACCATGGATGATATTCTCGTAAGTATTATGTTGCACTTACTGTTTAAAATGAAAAAATGTACTAGTTTTTATCTAACACGTAAAACTCAACTTTAGCTGGGCGCACTGACTCATGCGAAAATTTTGCCTTTGATTGTGTCCGTAACTGGTTAATACGTATATTTATTGGTTTATAAAGTTTCTGATAGTAAGGTTCTAGCGAAGGGTTTTTCATATTTTCTAGTGTTTTGTGCGTTTTTGCGATTATTTACTGAAACATCAATCACATGGAATTCGATGTACATTTTTAGTGCACGAAATATTTATTTTTGTGCTATCCGTAGATACTGTTTGGTATATGGATGTGTTTGACCTTTCTGTGGGCCACCTTTCAGTATTATACTTATGAATGAAAAATGAGCAATAATTATAATTTCATGACCCAAGTTAAATGTTATAGCAGATTTCATGATAGTTTTATTTTTGGCTCACTATTTCCTATGTAATATAATTCTAGTGTCTCGCCAGCGGGCTCGCTTCGTATGTGATTGTCATTATGCTTAATCTTTTGTAACAGGTTTTTTGTTTGATATACTACCAAAACTCTTGTAAGCCTTATAATGCTAGTCTGGTCAGAGTTAAAGACTATCACCATGGTGTTCTGTGCTACAAAACCTATAATAACTTATCTAAGGCCCAGAAAATAACACATTTCCAAAGAAGTGATGACAGTAGTTCATTCCTTAAATTGGTTTCGCCAAAAGTCGACATACTTGCCGTGTGTTACATCAATTCCGAAATACTTGAAACCTATACATACCATTCTAAATTATCTGAAAGCAATAACTAACCAACTGACTACAAATTATATTCTGGAAATCGGGTTCTTTAAACCCTAAAGCCGTTTAAACCACTAAAAGCTCAAAATATTGCCATGATGGGCGGTAAATAACAAAAGCATGGCGTTGAGGTTGTTTGGTAACCAAAAAGACTTGTTGTAAAGGAAAGTCGAAACTTGAAGTAAAGTAAAAACAAGTCGAAACTTGAAGTATAGTATAAACAAGTCGAATTTTGAAAAATCGGTACTTTTTGTAACTGGTCGACGTAACACAGCTGTCCAGGAAGTGATCCCACAAAAAGTTTTGTTCAGTAAAGTTGTAGATATCGATGAGCTATATTGGTTTCCATTTTTTCAACTTTAATCCTTTGTCACATAGCATGGTCTGCGAAGTACTGGGACACATGTTTTGCTAAAAATTCTATGGTATACATAGACAGCTTTGTCTATTCTGAAATATTTATAATATACCTTATAACACTCGAGAGATGGCCAAAAATACAACGGTGTTTAAATAGTATTTTACATTATATTCCGTCTTTAAATGTATGGTTCCACTTCCAGGACAGCCCGGTTAACAAAAGTTTATTCTGCTGGCCTGCTTCTATCGTAGTTGAGTCCTTATGGATACGTTTTATGTTCATTTTATTGCTGTTTCACATCGGGTTGCTAATAATAATCATGTACTTAGCATTTTCATACTTTACCAGCGTTGGGGTTCTTGCTTTATCACCCGGTTCGTTTAGTTATTATGCATATCGGCATTGGTACAACTTCTGTATTACAACGACGGCATACATATTGGTGATATCGTCGGTTCTATTCACAAAAATCACCATATTTTGACTAAATATAAAGATTTATTATCTCAAATTAGATTTCAGTGTATTGATATAGCTTGTGATATGAGCACACTACATAGTTCAAGATACGTTATGGGGCATAATGTTGTATGATGGCATTAAGGTACTACTTGTATCAGGTAAATAAAAGCTCACCTGGATACGGGTTTTCGTCTTCTAATTATTGTAGCCTATTATACTTTAAGGAATACCTTAACCCCATTGCTAAGTCTAACTCATAAAGTTTATAAGCCTAGCGCGTCGGTTTAGATGCGCCACCGAATAGCTTCCCCTCATTTTGGCAAGGAAGGTGTTACCAAAGGTTATGTAAATTTTTATTGCAATACCGAATAAGTTCCACTGCATATTATTGCTGTGAACAATGCGTATACAATAAAGTATTTATGTATTATTTGCGGTTTCAGCCATACCCTTCAGCTTGGAATAATCAATTGGTTGTTTACGATCTTGCATCAAAATTGTGGTCGAATCCAAAGAGCAAGGTTAGGTTTTGAAATGCCGTATTCTTGACATACCGATTCTCAGTTTTTATTAACACCACTTGAGTAATGTTACCGATTGCCTTTGTGTTGCATATTTGGGTATGTGATTGCAGTGCATGTTTTAAAAAAGCATACATTTTTTGCACCATGATAACTAGCGGCCTTTTAGAATTTATTCGAAGTTAAGTATATCGAAAATATTAACGGTATGTTTTGATCAAAATTGTTTTTAGGTAGCAGCTTATGTGATATGCTTGGATCTTAATAATTATAGTCATGTGATAGCTTGCTTACTTTTATTAAAAGAAATGAAAATGTTTTGACCCCTATCATGATAACGCTTCGAAGAATGACTCTTGCTCATTAACCAATAGTCGTTCTACCGTTTTTCGACTCCATCCACATTATTATAACAACACAACTATATTTTCAATTAAAGTTTCCATGTTTTTCGAAGGTTTCATGTTTTCTAGTTTTCATTGCATTTTTGTCCTACATAATAATGCACAACGTTACGATCTGTACATGTGATCAAATTGGCTTTGATGAAGCCAGGAAGTACGTACAGACAACCGACATTTAAACGTAGGTGTACTTTAGACGTATGGTATGTCCCTCTTCAGACATTGAGAAAGCCCTCTGACATTTTCAGTGCCCGAAGGTTGCACTCAGCTAGGTACACTCTAAATATAGTTTGGCAGAACCCATCCCCACCCGCTACGTGCTTCATAAAATTGTAAAAAACAAAAATATTGTTAACTGTAAACACGCCTTAGGTAGCCAATTTGACGAATGTCTACATATTAGTATTTAGGTCGGTTCTACTATATATTTCGCCGCCACAACACGATTGTTGCCGTGTTTTATCAGGGTGGATACGACATACTACTGCCGGTTTGTATTTATTTAGTCGTTCGCTTCTGTTTTTTTCCAAAACTTACCCCTAGCAGCGCACGGCTGCGAAAGACACTTCGTGTGATTTGCCACCTCCTAGGAGGCAGTCGTAACACTAGGGATCTACAAATTTTTTGCAGAACACATGCATGGTTAAATTTTTTACTCTGCTTCATAATCTGGATCTCCTAATCCTGGTCTGGATATAAAAGTTAATTTAGGCGATAACCTGAAAATTGACCTTTTTCTGTTTTTGTTTGTTTTTCGCAAGATATGTGTAATAAATCGAAACTTACGAAATAATATCGGTTACCGCTTTTAGCTCTCAGTGGTTTTCAACTTTATATCATAATGCTTTATCAATACTATACGAAAATGTAGTATTATATACAAATATAGAATAAGGTTATATTATTACTCTGGCTTTTCCATTCGCTGAAAATTTTGCCAAATGACGTAAACTAGAGCTTCCCGGGCTTGAACTGCTGGGTCGAAATCTAAAAAATTTCAAAATTAGTTTCCAACAAAAATTGCTGAATGGCCGGAGAAACAGTGCACGCCTTTATTGAGCTTAAAACCTATTTTCAAGTAATTTTGTGTTGAAATTAACCAAATATTTAACTTTAGAAAATATTCATAAAAAAATTTGTATTTTTGTAAAAAAATTTGCCAATTTTTTATGTTTTCTTAGGGTTTTTACTTGTGTGAAGCTAAAAATTTAGCCCGGAGGAATCAAAATTTTGTCGGGGGCCTGAACCGGGGCATACGTTTTCGCTCTCGACTAGCTCTCGAGCATTTTGTTCTAAAACATAATTTTATACTGTCAATATGTCGAGAGAGCTGCTTGTTTGTAAAGTGCGCTGTATTTACTTGCTGGAAGAATGATATTCAATTGGTAGTGTTCTACCTTATTTTTATTTTATGTAAAAAAACTACATTAAGTCTGTCATACAAGTCTGTTTATAGAAGTGCTAACGAATAATGCTGCAATTATAACGTTTAAAATTAGGAAAATAAAGCATGTTGAGCAGTGAAAACTAAATTTCAATCATGTCGACGCGAACAAACAATATTGTATTTTTATTTTCAGGGCCAGGTGCCTTGTCCCCGAGCGGCGCATGCAGCCTGTAAAATTTCGTACAACCGTGTTGTACTATTCGGTGGCAGGCATAAAGAACATCGCTTGAGTGACTTGTATATATTTGACTGTGATACGTTTGTTTGGACTTGTGTGTAAGTTTTCTGAAATAATAATTGTGTAAAGTTACCTCGCTGACAGCAGGTCCTTTGTGTTGTAGTTGATGCTGTTCAATTTCGAAACACAAAGAAAGGGAAGCTTAGCTTTCGATTGAAGGATATACATTAAATTTAATCTTTAAAAGATATGTTCGCATTGCCTATGACTCCACGAAATAAGAAATTTCGTCAATAGCTTCAAATTACTTATAATTGTGACGAAATGTGTGACAAACTTTTGGGGCCACTTCGCATGTTTTTGAGGCGCGATTTCAAAACAGGGGTATATATTTTCTTGTGTATGCTTATATGTTTTAGGCACAAATTGACTAGCCACTCGCCACAATTTTCTCTGGTCACTCGTTATTCGTTCTTTATTCGCTCGTGGAAAAATGGAATTTTTCTTTTGAGATTTTATAGTTAGGTTTTGTTCGCTCTTTTGCAAGGCGAAAGTCAATTGTGGTGAGTAGTGTTTTTTATGTAATTGAGTATAAACTATATTCAGGCTTTGATGCAATTTTTAGCGACAAATAATGTGCAAATGGCAGCCCGAAATTTATGAAACCCATTGAGAATTCGTTACTATATTTTGATGAGTTGTGTGCCGTTTCAGGAGGGAATTAACTCCACCCCTCGTTGTGTTATTTAGGGTCCAACAGACTTCCCTCAGACTGGACAAGATGCAACAATTATTTACAAAATTTGTAAGGATACTTTCATATTCTTCTGTGGACTAAGGGCGGGAGTTCCGCTAGACCTCAGCAGCAGTGCAAAGTCATACGTAATAACTATAGAATAATTATGTTAACTTTATAATTTGGTGAAACGTAATTTGGTTGCTAACGATGGCAAAAAGATATATGTTGCAGCAACTCCTTTTGACACTGGAAATGGTGTTTCTTTACGCCAACAGAAAATATAAACAACACTCTCCGGCTAGTACACATACTCGTGTTGACAGCACTTTCTTGCGAGAGGAAATGGAAGCCTTTCTAGGTTTAATTTTTTTGCTACAAGGCGCTTTGGTTTCTTGCGCTAAGCAATCTTGCTTACAAAGTGCATTTAACAGTATTTTCATTAGTTGACCTCTGTGTAAAGTAGTCGGGCTTCAAATGCCCCGCCAGAGTCAAACGCAAAATTCATCGAACGGTCAGCCACTGTTTTCGCCATGTCTGCAGGGAACACTCCACGACGAAAGGTTGATACATGGATTGCGAGGACGAGCAGTAATACAAATCAGCCATAATGAAAGATATTGAAATCTGTCTTAAATTTATAGCAACCTGGCGGTTGCGTATTATTTGCCACAAAGCTGTCGCGCGACGATTTTATAACTCAGATTTTAATTTAGAGATATTTGTGTTAGTCTAAAAAAATTGTTATGATCGGTGAGATCGCTCTTCAGAGCGGATTTTAGGGTAAAAATGTAAGGCCTTGAAGATTAAGCTAATTTTTGCGGTGAAAATACAGTTTTAATGGGTTGTATAACCAAGGGTTCCTTTTTCAATTCTCGCTAAAGGTATATATGTTCTTATAAGTTGAACAGTTTAATCACTCGAAATTTATAATACGATATCTTTATCGTTTAATGCAGTTTGTATCCAAAATGGAATGTGTACATCGGCAACTATTAATTTTGTAGAAATGGTGCCGAATATTATTTTATACTGCCGAAATATAATTATTGCTTTGAGCACAAATTTCGTTCTTTGATTTCAGAAGTTCAAGCTTGTCATTTCCTGAACCGAATATTGATAGCGCGCTTGTAAACGGGTCCCGTCCATGTGGACGCTCGTGGACGTCCATGTGCAGAATCAGTCCTTCTAATGTCCTACTTTATGGCGGATTTACAACCAATTGCACACCTTTGGGTAATAAATTCAATATGGCTTGTATCATTGCTTTTTCCTGGACGTTATTATAGTTATTTATTTTTTGCGAATATATTATCAATTGTTGAATTGTAACAGATGGGTCTTCTACAAAACATTAGTCTTTCTAAATTCATTGGCTTTATGGCCTTTAGTTTTTCCCGCCCATGAATATTAAACTGCTTGATTTGCCAGGCGTCTATACCAAATTGTCACAATATTAGCTGTGAACAGTATGTTAGTTGTATTGACATAGTCTTATGCCGCTGTGTTTAAGCTATATACTTTGTTCTTATTGAGCGGAGCGAGGCGAAGCCGAGCGAAGCGTTTTTATTTTCTGTCTGTGACCAAAAAAGTCGATGTCCGTCCGTTCGTTCGTTCGGTCCGACGGATCTCAAGAACTCCTTAACCGATTTTTAAAAAAAAACTTTTTTTTATTTGAAAGCCTATCATGTCAGAGTGTGTACCTGATATTTGGGATTAAAAAATTTTGAGTGGTTAATTTGTAATTAGCTAATTAGTTAAGCTTATGCAGCTAAAATATAGAATTTTGTAATGTTTGTGTTATTTATTGAAATAGAATCGTTTCGATCAAACCGTTATAGGTTGTTTGGGTCGAAGAATTCAAATATAATATTTTTACCAATGATAAAGCACTATGCCTTATGCAATGTAGTTATTAGAAGAACATAAAAATGAGTACATTCGTAATGGCGCAGCCCAAGCTCCGCTCACAAATGTAGTTCCACTACCGACTAATTCAACTTCCAGACCCTGTACTGATTGGTAATATTCAAGTCATTAGCCAATTCGATGTCGCACGCTCCATACAAGTTGTTAGTTAAGTTTTACATTAGGCCATTTTTGTAACCAAACGTTACATACAAATAATAACTGACCAGTATAATTCTTCGACATTAAATCAATAAAATGATTCTTTAACCAATTGTTAATAATTACAACGTTTGCACATCGAACATTGTTGTTAGCTCTAATTTCTTGAAACGAGATCAAATGAATAGTAATAATTTCTGTCCAGTACTGTTCTTGTAGCCGATTGTTGGATCTTAAACACTGAATCATGGTCGTGGATGGAATACCGCTTCAAAAGATCTCCAACTCCACGCTTATGGCACACCGTTGTATCTTCCGCAGATAATTCGGCGTACGTTTTTGGCGGCTGTGAAAATAACATATACGACGATGTCTTGCCGAAGGTAGTTATTGTACGCACACTATTGAATTTGTACTTGGATATTTTCCTGGGGCCGCAGCATTTTTTTTTTATTTAAACTGGCCTCTCCATATGACTAAAACGTAAAATGGGGGCATTGAGCTGCGGCTCCAAGCTCCAGCCTGGGAGAACGGGAAATACGTGAGGGAATTTCCTAAAGATTGTCTGATCGAAAACCGTGCCCTGTAGGTAAACGGGGTTTTATAATAGCATTTTTCGTTTTTTAATGCGTTTACAAAATTTTTATCATTTTTGTTGCATATTTATTATTTACCTACTGAAAATGCTTATTTCTGCATGCCGCGCTTCATTTTAATTTTAGGATATTGTCATGAATATAAGCGGTAGCATAGAATTTTTGTTATAAACGTATTTTGTTAAGACGTTTGTTTTTGTGTCATCTCAAATTTTGGGAGATGCCAAATTTACCTGAGGTAATTGTCGAAATCTTGGCGATCTCGAAAATTTTGGGGTTTCCTCTGTGGAGACGCCAGGTTAATATATTCACTACGGAGGCAGAACTTGTGACTATCATTTGAGAAAACATGTCTGATACAACGAGTGATTGTAATTGTGCACATCTTGGAAGTAAAATTTTGAGCAAACTTTAGCCCTATATGGCAAATTTTTGGGCGTTTTTATGCTAAAGCAGGGAAAAATTCGTTTATTATTAGACCATCAGTGAAAATTCGCTACTTTTTTTGGCCCAGGAAAGCGCCTAGGGCATAAACTGGGGAGGCGCATATTTACCTGGAGGACATGAACTTGGGAGGGAGGCTGCGGAGGTCGATATAGCTGGTCCCTCTCCACCTCTATTAGGAGAAGGTATATAGACAGCGTATATTTACAGAGATCAGTCTTTGTGATCACGAAATGTATTAAGTCGGGCGAAGCACGCACGGACCAACAGTAACTACACAAGAAAAATGTTTAAACTTAACATAGTTCAGGTTTGACGCTTAGTTCATTTTGTCCTGCGCATCCTATTATATTTCGAACGTTGCATTAGATAGCGTCACGCGATCTCTGCTGTTTTGTCTCGGGAAATATTGAAGGTACGATGGTGCGACTGATTGATCTAGTTATTTTCATATATTCTCGAAAGTTTCTCACAATATGGCGAGGTCGATTGAATTGTTCTATCACGGACCAAATTGCCTTGTTGCTCAACGGTTATGAGCGAGTAGTTGTAGGCGATAGAAAACAGCAATGTTCTAATCTGTTCCCTGATTGAGACGATGGAGTCACAAATTCGCATGGCTACTGGAATGTCATTCCAAATAAATTGGGCAAACGATTCGAAGCTGTTGACCATTCATCTAGGAATGACGAGCTGACGTCGTTGATATAAGCGTTGACTGATGCACAGCTTGAGCTTATGAATCACGTAACTTGGCCCATTTCGTCTTAGCATTTATACACGAGACAGGCTACTTCAAAAACAATACGCTGCGGAATAGGAAGTGTAGGACTGGCGTGATGTGATTGGATCGTCGCGTGAAGCTGATGGCACGAGCTGCAGTATTCAGGGCTCTGCAGAATGATTTCAGCGTTGACGCTGGCAAACGAGAATACAAGGAATTGCAGTAGTCAATGCACGAAATGACAAATATCCCTATCATTGTTTCTGCGGTGATTTTGACTAGTCGTTTTCGATACGGCGGCTCTCTTTGAGTTGCCATATGGATGCATTGCATACGTCACGGATATGTTTCATAGAGCTCAATCGATGCTGACAGCGAGGAATTATATCGACGTAGCAACTTTGACGGTACGTTATTCAACGATAATAGAAGCAACTATTACGTTGTGGTTATTAGTTATCATGAACTCCGATTTACTAGCGATTTACTTCTCGGTTAGCGTTCAACATGTTGCAACGATATACTATGTAGTGATTAACGACATAATCTCTTCGAGCTTTAGAAGTTGAACTTCAGTAAACGATCAAGATCGATGTAAACTAGAACGTCGTATGTGTAAATAACACAAAATATACAAAATTAATTAATTTTAGTTTTATCATGCGCAATAATTAATGATTTTAATAATAATTGAGATGTTATGCTACGTTTGCATCAATTTAAATATTTTTCGGAATGGGTTAGTGAAATGGCCATGTTTTGTTGTGTACGCAACGTAGTTTTTGACAATAAAACATGTTACACCGTTGGCTGTTCTGCTCTGTAAATAATAAATTTTGTAAAACAGCTGAGTGAAGCTAATCGCATTGCATCTGATTGGACTAAAAGCTGCTGTAAATATTTTCAGAAATTTTCCAGAGAATTAATGTGCATTCGAACAGCTCCGCCGTCGCTGCTTAGGCAAGTTATATACATTTTCATGTCTACTGTCACCTTTAGCTTGTGTCAATTTTCATGTTTCTGAAACCAAACCAGCGGAGTTTCCACTGAGGGCTCTCGTAGCGAAACTCGTAAATTTTTTGGCTGTTGCCGTGTCGCAAAAGTGATGAGTGTGTGACATTTAGTTGAACGCTAACGAGCTCCAACCTCACCTTCCGGGTCGAAATGGCGAAAAATTATATTTTCAGAGTTCTTTGCCAATTGTGTCCCCATGCGGGTACCTGTGTTCAACAGCCTATGCCATAGGAAAACGGATCAGGGCCTACAACTTTACTGAACACCGCTTATTAATGGACAATACCTCAGCCTCCGCGGGCACAAGTATGGTTCTTCGATCATATGCAAAAAATATAGATTTTTTCAAATTTCGACATGTTATTGCGTGTTTTTGCCTTAGAACGGGCGTCTAATAGCTCATCAAACAATGCGAAAACGATGGTTTGTTATCTAGAATCCAACTTGACTATATTACAGCGTTTTAGAATCTTTGTGCTCATATGTTTAGGGTATATTTATCCGTAAATGTTTTAGAGTCCACACCGTTTTATATGGTTTATATGTATACCTAGTTTGTCGACGGCCTTCGGGAAAAGTGGGGGGCATGATTATCGTGAAATTTCAAATAGGGGAGGATAAATTTTACTTAAAAATGCTAAACATTTCCAAAGTTTCATATACAGGCCTATAAAATTTTCAGGCTATAAAACAAATAATTAATAATAAATATAAATAATAAGTAAGAATAATTAATGTTTTAAACAGAAAACATAAGTAGAGTCATCAAATTTTATTGGGTTTAGTTGAACATGGGGAGAGCTGCGGCCGAGTGGGGTGGACGAACATAGGGGATTTGGAAAGTGTGGATACCTCCGGTGTGGACAGGTCAGTATATACATATCGGGTTTTCGGTACTCTGAATACGATAGTTTGGACACCTAGAGTCCAGCATGAATATTTCATTCCTTTTCTGTGGTTTTCTAAGGGCCGAAAGCATTTCATTTTTTGTCGTTTCTTTGGTTATTCAGATTCGGATGGTTATTATAGGTTTTGCGACACAAAACGTTTGGGCGTCCTTAGCTTCTATTAGCGTTGTAACGGTTACGTACCAAACGCAAAGCCTGCTACAGATATTTACACACAATAGTAATCATAGTTTATTAAGGTTGCTCTGTTCCAGCACTGCTTGTGAGATACTGGTAAAATATGTATTGTGATTATATTCAATAGAAATGTCCGAATGCTATATTGGGGTGAGCGTGCTGATCTCCGTCTCGGGGCATTTGCAGCCAGAGCCGCCGATTCAAATACAGTAAAGAGATAACATTTTCAACACTGAGACATATCTTGCCTTAACTGTTTACAAGTGGATAACCTTGAGCAACGTAGCTTTAGTCTCTGGTCCAAGAAAATGTTGAATAACGCTTCGAGCAGAATTGACCGTAGGGTCACATCCGGCTGGGTATGATGCCAGCGCGCAAATGAACTTATATATACTTTATGGTTGTGTGAAGAGGTTAGCTTCCGTTGTTCTGCTGTTAGCTTGGGGTACTTATTTAACTGGTGGTCGACGGTTCCCCATGCAGCTTTACTGCATGTATGTGACTAGGATAGCGGGTCGCGGTGTCAGTAAGTACCGGTAGGAATCTAAAAGGAGTGTCTCCGCCGGCCGAACCCGGGACATATACGCTGCTCTTCATGTGGTAAATCGGAGATGTTTTCGTGTGGTCGCCATCTTCAGTGTTTCGCTTTGAGTTTTCAGTTCTGCCTTGCTATTGATGGTAACTATTCCGGCCGGAACTGATGTTTCCGTTATATTACCGTGCTTATCGATCTGCAGTCTTTCGCTTCCACCGTTTTTCGTGCCGTCTTCAGCCGAGCTGTCAGTCCATTACTATACGTCGGCGGGCTGCAGGCGTGCTACGGTTTTCTGGAAGACCTCAAGGTTTCCGATGACATATCTTTGTTAATATTCTATAAGTAGTTGATCATTGAAGGCAACGTCGTAGTCACAGGTTCATGGTGCAGTAGGGAATGGTTTGAAAATTTCTCGACCATACTCATGTAACCCGCACTTGTGTGCTGACTGTTTTGCTGCGTCTCGCCATTGGGTCCTGGTTGTACTTCAGTGCTATCTTCTTGGATGACGAGTTTATGTTCAATAAAGAAAGATCATGATATATAACTGAAGTTGCTGCGGACACAACTTCCGGAAATCGAATATATAGCCGTCCTTCAAATAGGGAGCGGTTTTTGCAGGTTTACGCCATAGGCAGGTTATCTAAGGACATTAGGGCATGTGTTGAAGTGAACGCTATGTAAACTTGATCAACAGAAATTCGCTCGCAGTGAATATGTTACAATTTCTGTCGTATATAACTAGTATCCTGCAAGGTAGTGGAAACGGAGCGGATATGATCGCTAGGAAATATTCCAAACTTTGAAATATTAGCTTTACTGAAGTTTGGATGCTATTTTAATTGTGTTGTGTGAAACTGACCCTAAAAACCACCCACACGCCTGTAATGATATAATACAGCAACAGTAGGTTTCCGGCTATAATACCATCGCATTCAGCGTGCCTGAAAACCTATCTACGAATGTTTTCATGCTTCCGCCCGGCACTAACATGTCACAAAAGCTAAAACGATCATTATAGTGAGAATAGTTCGGCAGACCATAAAACACCCCATATCCCCTTGAACCACATCCAGGCGTCTGCGATGGCAATACAGTTGTATTTAGCTTGCTCGAAAGCTATATAAGATTGAAGTGACATTCCTGCCCCGCAGTAACATGTCACAAAACAAATACTGTATGAAAATGGACTGACACACACTACTTGGGCCCTTAGCGGTCCAGGGAGTCGCCTGACAAAAAAGTTGTGCGACCCTTGACCCTTTTGGGGCGCATTTTGCTCTGTAAGACGTGGCCGGTGGGTTTAGTGTCAAATGAAAAGGCGCAAGTAGTCTAGATTTGTGATCAAATAAAAAATTTTTGTGAAGATTCATTCATTTGTTGATGAGTCATGATCTTCACTGGCGGACAAAAAAGAGTGTTATGCAATTTTTGACCTTAGCAAGGCTATAGAAGGAGGAAAATTTACTCGCTCTCTTTTAAATATTCCCATTAACAAGAGTATTTGTACGAGTCATATTTGACTAAATTTTTTTTGGTCATGATTTACAATTTTAATTCTTTCTTACGGGACAATGTATTAAAGCGAGTGGATAATAATTGCTATTGAAATTTTAAAAATTGAAATTGAATTTCGTAAAGTGGTTTGTACTTTTAATACTATATTGGGAGTTTTCTTAACTTTCAAATACTTCTGCACCGGATCATGCCATCTTACCCCTGTAACAGTAGCGGGTAACTTATACATGAGCTGCGTAGTGCAAAAATTTGATGTTCAATTGAGAGCCATGTTCATGCTTGGACGGATAAAAATTTATACGATCACAATAGTGGTGAGAAAAAAACTTAACGTGATACGCTAGTTTTGAAACGACGTGATCCCGCGCACCGAATGTTTTCCTTTGGGTTCATCGAAGAAGCATAGTTCGAAAATTTAAGCAATATACATTTGTACCAACTATTTTCTGTAAATTATGTTATAATTTTCAGCATATGCCTTCGCCACGTCTACGCTCGCAGTGATCTTAATATGGACTATTTGAAATCTGTCTTGCCACGAACAATATATAGCCGAATACTAATCGCCCGGCTGCCGTTGAAAGCCATTTCAGAATTTTCCATTTATACTGTTATGAACTTACATAAGTTTGGATTCAGATAGAGATCAAATGCCGCACTTGAAATTCAATACTGCGCCATAACTACAGTGACGGACAGAATAATTCACAACGCGAAAAACGCACGCGCCGCACTTAAATGCGTTGAAATTCATTTACGAACATGTGCGTTTAGACGCGTTTGCGTACAAGTGCTTTTGAATGCGTTTGCTTTAGTGTTGGCTTTAAGCATTTGTTTTCGTTATGTGTTATATATTATATGTAGTCCTGGCTGGAAAAGCTTTAACAAACCGCCATTGAACAAATTACACCAAAATTTGCTACAGAAGTCGCGTATACGTACATGCAGTGTTAAAACGAAGAGATTCTTGCATAGCTTCGAAACAAATCTGTTTGTCGCAGCCGTCAATTAAATTTCGAATTGGCTGAAAAAAATTTATGAAAACATGTAATAACATATAAAGATTTTCCTTATATAACAACAGAAGTGGATAGTTTTTTGTGTTAGGATGCAGAACGATTTGTATGCATGTTTTATCGTTTATGTGCGGCTTGGAGACTGCTGAAAATGACGGATGCATCAGCCCTTTGCAGCTTGCAGTGATATCTTACGTAGCGAGCGCATTCTATAAAATTCAAATATCAATTGCAGTGAATTTGACGCTAAACTTATTATACCGGGAGAATATAAACACACACGCAAACATTATACGTGTTTGTCTTTAGTTTATCGTTTGGATTATATGTCGATAGTATAAAGTGTCTTACCCCTCTGTATACATACTTTACTTCTATATGTCTACACATTATGTGGGTGTTATACGGCGTTTACGTTATAATGTCCCCAGCGTTTGGAACCTAATGTACGCCATACAGTGTCAGGCACACTCTCGACAACAGGGTGTCTTTGACACCCCCATGTTTTGAATAAATTTTCTCAAGGGTAGCCAGTTAGGGGTATTGATACTTCTCTACAGTGTCAAGCACACCGTTTCTTCTTGCAGTTTTATTGACAGTATGCTTCATTATTTCATCAACGGACATACAACCAAGATACAAATATCATGAATTAAAAAGGCCGACAAACCGCATTAGCTACAGACGGTGTCCGTTATAGTTACGTCGCCCCAAATTGGTAATTAAGGGTGTGTACGATACCGCAAAGGAAAATGTAGTAGCTAGGGGTATGCGTACACCCTCGGCAATTGATTTGCAGTATGGGTGCCACCCTGACTGTCTGTGCGGTAGGGTCGCGACTACAGGGGGACAAAAGTTCCAAACAGCGGGGATATTATAATGTGACCGGCGCATTAAAGCTTAAAAGCTTAATTTCGGCTGTCCCTGATATGTTTGTGCGCATAAATCTTATATATCGTATGTATTTATTACAGTTGGGGTTTAGCCTAGGTAATTGCTACCATTAATTGTTCCGCTGCTGCTGCGTAACCTTTGAGTAAACTAAGTAACTGCTGCAGCAATCTCTATGATTTTTTCAGTACTTAAACAAACTAGAAAGATGGATGGGCGAGGATGTAAATGTTGATCTAAATCGTCTTTCCAAAAGTGTGGTGGTTTTCAAACGGTTTTTGCTGGCCCTAACCGCGAAATTCGGGAAGCTAGCTTTTTGTGCGTGGCCGGGTTGTCTAGTCCAGAAGGTCTGCTTAACTGCCGCTTGCACCTGAATTTTTACATTTGGGGTCGTTTTTTGTTCTAAGCAAATAAATGATGCTCCTAATATATAAAATAATTAGGGCACTAACGTTGCACTAAAAAAGTGGTCGAAGTCCTTGTTGTGGCTTTTATTTAATTGATGGACTTGATAAACGGTGTAGATATATGCCAAAGTCGAGTCGATCCAGGTTCACAAATATTAAAGAGCAGAACTATAGAAGCATAGGTCACAATCATACATTCTCGTATGGGCCAGACGGATTATCTTCCTGGAGTTGGGTACCGCGCCGCACCGCCGCGGTTATCCAATGCGCGCAGAAATTGGGGGAATTAACAACCGATCCTTCGTAACTAAAGATGCAAGTGTTGCCTGGTCAGTTAAGAAATGGAATAATTTGATAAATAACCGCACAGGTTTTACCAATAATTACTGCTACGCTTAAATCGCTATCGCTATGACCATTTTTCAAAGATTTTTCATTGTCTGCATGCACTACTTAGACCTGGTTAATGTTACAATAATCTTGGTATTCATGCTTTGCCAGGCACTAAAATAAAAGCTTCCGTAGTGTCAGCTGGCCTATAGCGGATGATAGTAAAATTGATTGTTATGATTGAAGAATACAGGGGCATGGTACGTAAAACGGTTGATAACAATTGACAATATGCTTGAAAACATAAATATATGCGTAGATGATGGGATGTTGGGTATATAAATATAAATGACACGTTGCTCTCTGAAATATAAAAAATCAGGCGTAAATTCCAACTTTTGAGAACATCAACAAAAATAAAATATATTTCAGTAATATTGTTCAGAGCTTTTGTTGCCACCTCGGCTAAAATCATTGCGCAGTAGCCGAAAATCACATAAATTATAAATTTTTGGCTAAGTGTTTATGGTTAAGCTGCTTCCGTGCAATTTTTTTACAATAATTTTGCATCTTCAATGCTTAGTTGCAGTTGGATTCCCGATGCCAATGCAGTGTATAACTATTTGCTGTGCGTTCTATTTTCTTGTCAAAAGCAACCGTACAGTGTTTTAATAATTGTATTATAATTCATTACCAACAAAAATGTAATAATTACATAATTGTTACGTTAGTACCAATAAATGTAAAATTATGTATATAATATCCTTGTACATTTTATTGTTTTATAGTGGCTTTTAAGTATGTTATCATTGTGCTCATTTTGTGATAGCTTATCTGTAATCATAGTTATATGTGCCACGGTTATTGATCCTTTTCCGGACTTATATATCAATATTCGTTTACTAGTTCTGGTATAAATTACAAAGTGCACAGTATTGTACAAATAATTTTTTTGTTCCAAAAACCGACTCAACTCTAGATATCGTTTGTGGTTTTGCAAAATAAATATAGTTAATTGAAAAGGAGGGGGCCTTTGGCGACCCGAATTTTTCCAAAATATTGCGCGTTCACGCAAATAATATTTTATATATATACGTATAGTATACAATTTTTAATACATGTGTTTCGCGTGTCGTATAACACAATTTATATTAATGGATTTGTGGAAATTATAATCGGCGCATAAATTGTACAGATAGGCAGTTAGCTTGTTTGGGGGCCGCTGTTCTCATGATTTCCTAATTAACAAAACCTGCACGAATTGGAGACTTATACTTTGATCATTTGTGATTCTCAACATTTTAGGTTATAACTCTACTCCGGGGCATTGTATCGAAATAATAAAACGCTTCCTTTCATCGGGAACAATCAACTGCATTTTGTCAGAGCAACCATTTTCGAGACACTTTACCAAGTTTAAAAAATACCCCCGTAAATGTGAAATTTTCGACAAAGTAGGTTTTTTACTTATTGTGGATGAAGAATCGGCTTATAGGGATTGTAAACTACGTGCCTGCAATATAACGTTACTTTTAGTCGCTTAATTGATTATTTCCTATTTAGTTTGGATATATATACTTGAATAAAATATTTTAGAAGGGAGATTACCAGCCCTGTCATGCAAATTTCTACAACAATCTTGTGACCGTATGTTATTATATATTTCAATGTTTTTACAAGTCCTAATTTTTACACAGTATCCCATCTGCGTTGATAAGAGCGAGCCCTACTTTGCTGTTATATATTCCGAGACATTTAGTGATATTTTGGATTTGGTTTGGAAATTTAACAAGAATACAAATACACTTATGTATATATAACATTGATATCTATATATTAACACCCGGCGAATCAGTTCTATCACAAATCCTGTCGTTTCATCTTTAAACAACGATTCTCAACAACGATGTAAGAAATAATGCCGAATTATATATATATAAATCATAGTTGTATTTTTGCGTGTTTTACCGAGCGTTACTTTGGGCGTCAAACATAATTTTAAATATTTTCAAGTTATGCGTCTTTCACACAGAGGTGTGTACACACACGAACTGCACACCGTAGACACGTCGCGCAACAATTGCACGAAAAATGAAGACCGGCTTTCCGTTGCACGCAAAACGAAGACAATGGCTTTCCATTGCCCGCAAAATGCTAATAACGCGCTTCTATTTCCACGTGTCGAGTGAAATATTGCTGGCTATTACTATACGGTCAGTGCAATGGTAGCTTCTATATTTGTAGCTTGCGGGCAATGGTTGATACCATATCTACAAAAACTAGCAATCGCAGCAACCATATCTGCATCTTTGTGCAATTAGCAGTGGTAGCGTCTATATTTATAGCTTGCGTACAATGATTGATACCATATTTACAAAAACTAGCAATCGCAGCAGCCATATCTGCATATTTGTGCAACCGTAGTGCTTATATGTACTGGTTGCAGGCAATAGAACTACAATGCCTACAAAATGTGTGCAGTTTTAGAGACCGTGACTACAACTACCAGCTTTGATATTGGTGCCCCCTCCAGTTTGATTTTGGTGCCACCCTAAAGTTTTATATTGGTGTACTCCTCCAGTATGATATTGGTGCACCGCGTCAGTTTGATGTTGGTGCTCCCTACAGTTTGATATGATGCCCCATCCACTTTGATATTCGTGGAACCTGCCAGTTTGATATTGGTGTGCACCTCCAGTTTGATATTGGTGCCACTCTTCAGTTTGATAGTGGTGCACCCCTCCAGTTTAATATTGATGCGCACTGCAGTTTGATATTGGTACCCCCTCCAATTTAGCAGTGGTGCTCCCATCCAGCTTGATATTGTTGTCCTCTTCCAGCTTTATATTGGTGCACCCCCTCTAGTTTGATATTGGTGCCCCTTGCAGTTTAATAGTGCACCCTCCAGTTTATTTTGGCACCCCTCCAGTTTTATATTTGTATCCTTCTCCTGTTTGATATTGATGCACCCCCACTAGTTGATCGTCGTCCTAGGCGGTTGCCGAACTGTTGGGGGTGCGGGATCAACACAACTCACCTATGGGTTCGGCGCTTGCTGCGACCGGAGGGGTGGTACCCACAGAGGGTACACCAGGGCCTTGGGGGTTAGCTCCCTGAATCCCTGCATTCGGCACATATAATGTATACAGATATATTGTAAAAAATTGAAAAGCCCAATTACATCCGTTATCTTCGTATGAGCAGTCAGAATAATTTTATATGTCACTATAGTAACTGAAACTAGTTCAAATAAACACGGGTTGTAACGCCACAAAAAGATCACACCCTTTGTCTCCCTTTGAGCATATATGGTATTAATGCATTGCCATAGGAATGGGACATGGCACAGGCTGATTTTTTTTCTCCGTAGCGACACTAAATTGCAATGCGATTATACATTTCAGAAAATTATTATTTATATACCTAAGAGTGAAAGATCTAATCTTAGTTTGTTTACAAGAAACGCATATTTAAATTTAATATTTTTCTGAAACTTTCGATTTAACATTCTCTGGAACCTTTTAAATATACTGCGCTTTTAATTAATTTGAGAACAACTACGATAAACATGGCTTTATACGGTGAAGGCAAGATTTGTACATATTTTATAAAAATTTGTAAAAATAGGTTTTAAGAGTATTATAGTTAATTGACAATATTGGATTATGTTTTCATTTAACAGGTCGTATATCGTTTGAAACATTGAATTGTATAAAAAGACAAAGCCGGCTTTGTTATTCATATATCTATTGTTTAGGAATTTTGTATATGTAATAAAATATCCACTTTGGGGTTTTTCCCAGCAAATTTGTGGATGAAATTTTTTACGAGAAATTGCAATTTCTGTGATGTGATTTATAATATGATTGTAAGCATATAAAGCTATTATAGACTGTTCAATTTGCTTTTTTATTTCACGAAATCATTTTCAAACAGCCGTACCATTTAGGACCGCACAATTCCCGAATCAAATATATATTTGCAATTGTAATGCTCAGCTTTGAACAGTGATCGAAGTGTCGTTATTTTGTTTGCATTGTTCAGTGAAGTACGCATAGATACGCTGAGTGGTAGTTATGAGATATCAAATTGGGTTACATACAGATTTACACAGGCAGTGAATGGAAGATTTGAAAATTAAAGGAGGTGATATAGCAGTACGTCATAAAATGGACATTTGTAAATATTTTAATAATGAGTCCTTAATTCTAGTTGTGCGATATTAAATATAATATACAATTGCCATGAAAAGTGAAATGTGTTTTGTGTTGTCAATTAACTATAATACTCCTAAAACCTATTTTTGCAAATTTTTATAAAATACAAGCACAAAGGTAGTCCTTCCGTATACAACCGTCTTTATCGTAATTTTAGTTTTCAAATTACTAAAAAGTGTTTAAATATTTAAATGAGTTCCAGAGAATGTTATATCGAAAGTTTCAGAAAAATATTAAATTTTAATATGCGTTTCTTGTAAGCAAACTAATGTTAGATCTTTCACTCTTAGATATGTATAATTGATAATTTTCTGAAATGTATAATCCCATTGCAATTTTGCGTCGCTACGGAGAAAAAATCAGCCTGAGCCATGTCCCATTCGTATTGTGACAATGCATTTAAATCATACATTGCTCAAAGGGAGACAAAGGGGTGATCTTTTTTGGGGCGTTGCAACCCGTGTTTATTTTAACTACTCTCAGTTACTATAGTGACAAATGAAATTATTCTGATTGCCCATAGGAAGAGAACGTATGTAATTGGGTTTTTCAATTTTCTACAATATGCCGAACGCAGGGGTTCAGGGAGCTAACCCCCAAGGCCCTGGTGTACCCTCTGTGGGTACCGCCCGGCCACCCCTGGGGTCGCAGCAAGCGCTGAACACATAGGTGATTTGTGTTGACCCCGCAAACCCAACACCCCGGCAACCGCCTGCGACGACATTACCCCGAACCGTTACTCCGGCAATCCCAATTAGACGACCTTACCACCCGCCGACCCTGGTTTTATCCGTTCATACTGCGGAACGTCAACATGTATAGTATATACGATGGAAATACGCGCATTACGAAGTGACATAGTTCTAAAATTTCGGTTAGATTTTGATTTCCGTCTGACTTGATTTGTTGGTAACGCCAGTCGACAACAAATACGTACAGTTATCGATGTCTATTGGATGGTTTCACTTGTCGATATTTTTAGTATATAATTGAACAGTGTCGGTAGTCCGTCATCGCAGACAATATTAAGTCAAATATCAGTAAGTTGATAAGTAAGTATTGGTTTCGATTTTCATTGCATTCGATGTCTTATTTGTATCACTCGGTTAATCTAAACGAGTTGTTCGAGATAGCGGTCATAATTAGAAATTGTTGGATTATACAAGTGCATAAAATAGTAGCATGATTCAATCTATCATTCTACAGTCGATTACTTTTGTCACCAGTTTTTTTACGATCAGGCATTTTAAGTCATTCGATTTCAACATCAAAACTTTCTTTTGTAGATTGTTTTAAACAAGCTTTGGGGTTGCTAGATAAAACTATACCGCAAGCCATCGGATTCAATTTTTACCAGAAGACTTATATAGACAATTTCTGATGACCTGTACGTAATGCGTAGCCAAGCATCTGAGTACAGAGTATATATATTCTTGTAATCGGGTTCTTTGACCCTAAACCTATTGAATACCCAAGAAAAGGCATTAAATAGTCACGCTGGACTCCAGATAACCAAATCTTTGTATTCAGCCTTCAGAAATACCTATATAGACCATCCTTGATACCCTGCACGCAACGCATAACCAAACAATGAGAACTCACTGTATTTTGGAAATCGGGTTCGTCGACCTTAGCATTCATTAAATCCCATGATATAGTCAAGTTGGGCTCTAGGTAGCAAAAGAATCGTATCGAGCCTGCTTGGTAACCTAATAGCCATACGGTAAAAATACGCAACAACATAGTTGATCACTTTCGTTGATTACTTACTGGTAGCTTGTCTCGTCGGCAGGGCGGTAAATTCTGGAGAGGGACACCACTATCAAACTGAAGGGGGCACCAATAACAAACTAGAGGGGGACACCAATATCAAACTGGAGGGGGATATCATTATAAAACTATAGAGGGGCCCCAATAACAAACTAGAGGGTACACCGATATATATAAAAGTGGAGGTGCACACCACTATAAAACTGGAGAGTGTCACCAATACCAAACTGGAGGGGGACACTACTATCAAACTGGAGGGGGTACCAATAAAAAACCGGAGGGGACACCAATATCAAACTGGAGAGGGACACCAATATCAAACTGGAGGGGACACCACTGTCAAACTGGGGGGCACCAATAACAAACTGGAAGGCCACACCAATATCAAACTAGAGGGGGCACCACCATCAAACTAGAGGGGAGCACCAATATCAACCTGGAGATGGCACCAATAACAAACAGCGAGGGGGCACAAATAACAAACTAGTGGGGAACACCCATATCAAACTGGAGGAGGACACCACTATCAAACTAGAGGGGGCACCAATATCAAACTGGAGGGGGGCATCACTATTAAACTGAAAGGGACACCAGTAACAAACTGGAAGGGGACACCAATATCAAACTGGAGGGGCACCAATATCAAACTGAAGGGGCACCAATAACAAACTGTGGGGGACACCAATATGAAACAGGGAGGGAGCACAAATAAACTAGTGGGGAACACCAATATCGAACTGGAGGAGGACACCAATATCAAACTGGAGGGGGCACCACTATCAAACTGAAGGGGGCACCAGCAACAAACTGGAAAAGGACACCAATATCAAACTGGAGAGGGCACCAATTTCAAACTGAAGGGGCACCAATAACAAACTGGTTGGAGGAACCAATATCAAACTGGGTGCACTAATAACAAACTGGAGGGGGCGCCAATATCAAACTAGAGGGAGCCACCAATATTTCACGGCACAAGTATATATTCTCACTACAATTGCACAGATATGGTTGATGCGATTGACGTTGTAGCAGATATGGTATCAACCATTGCATGCAAGCTATAAATATAGAAGCTACCATTCTCTGGCCGCATAGTAATAGCAATATTTCACTTGACATGTGGTAATAGAAGTACGTTATTAGCATTTTGCGGCCAATGTAAAGCCGTTGCCATCATTTTGAGTGAAATGGAAAGCCATTGTCTTTATTTTGCGTGCAATGGAAAGAAGTTATGTTTATTTTACGTGAAATTGTTGCGCGATTTGTCTACGGTGTGCAGTTTGTGCACACACTTGTGTGTGAAAGGCGCTTATTGCATCAGAGCTATTTAATTTAGCTTCATCAATAAACACCGGTTAATTGCGTAAAAACCTCTTCTCTGGTTGTGCCACTCATGAGTCTTCAGAGGGATGTACTAAAGTCCCCGTGTGAAAGGCAATACATTATAATGCTAGAAAAAGGGGCGGAACCTCGCGACTTCAGCTCATGCTTAATTTCAAGCTTATATAAAGCCTAAACTTAGGCTTAGTAATAATACATATATATTTATGGCAGCGTGTATAGTTCGATTAGGCCCGCGAGATTACTTTGGCTCTAGCTGGATTTTCTAATTATTAATTCATGCCTAATACGGCCCAAATAACCCCGAGGGGCGGAAAAAAATGCAGGCAATGCCGTTCTCGATATACTAGGAATAGTTTTAGCCTAAGTTAAGGTCCTTATATGAGATACACTAAGTCTCGGGCTCTCGCCCCCGAACCCCCGGTCTAAGCTGTTCTTTTTTCTAACGTTGTAACGTACCGCCCCTTAGAGTTGCTTGATCCCCTAATAGAATATAGTTTTATGTTCATAGCTTTGCGTTTGTGATGCTGTAGCGATTTCTTGTACACATTACCGTAAAAAGAGCACAGATTGGGTATATTCTAACTTTGCGCTCACCTAAACATTGGGCTGTAAATTTTACCAAATTTATTGAATCTAAGATTATAAATCCTGTCAGCAGCTAAATTCAATGCTCAAGCACCCTGTTATTCTTTTGTCAGAGCAGCCGCTTTTGAGCTATATATGAACCAACATTTATCGCAATGTGTCAGTTTTGACAAAGTTGGTACCATACCTGCGGCAGGCCTATGAATCTACACTGTAAAAACAGCTTATTTAAAATCAGTAGGACCCAACCGACTTACTAACATTGCCTCACATTTGGACTCAACTCGAGTGAATAAATGTTTGACTAAGAAAATGAGTTAATCTTTGATGCTGCAAGAATC
Organism: Trileptium ribeirensis; assembly: GCA_030248225.1. Classification (NCBI taxonomy): domain Eukaryota; kingdom Metazoa; phylum Nematoda; class Enoplea; order Enoplida; family Thoracostomopsidae; genus Trileptium; species Trileptium ribeirensis. The sequence goes on from JASANE010000611.1 coordinate 77,025, forward strand.
AGATTTCATACACTCCGGAGCAAGTGATGTTGTTTCCTTTTATTATGAGACATATATATTTAATACATTAAACGCATTTCTGTAACCTCATATTATATTTGTCAATACCGTACGGAATGCTAAACCCTTAAAAGGAATAAAATTTGTTACCAAAGTAACAAATTGAGTCTATTTTGCAGTTTAGTTTCACATTGTGGTCTAGAGTGACTTCCCAGATCAAGCAGAGAAGCGTATCCTTATGTCCATACAAGAAGAGCAAGTTTATTACTGGTGTTTTGGTGACCGTGCCCGTCCAACTTAGTCATAGGCTTAGTAAAATGCAGGAATCACATCAATATCACTACCACTGCATATGAAACGCAGATATGGTTGCAAAATTCTACGGACGATGGTTTATATAGTATCCACCACTGCCCAAGCATGTAAATATAATTGCAACCATTGCACACTAACTGGAGATATTGGAATGGTACGCACTGTTCCTATTTTGCCTGCAATGATTGCAACCATATACTTAAAGTGGCCACTAGCTGAAGCATCGTAATGTGATTTCTGCATAAGGACCTTTAGCTTGGGTTAAGCGAACCGACGGCCACTGTTTTCATATATAACGCCCCTTAGCTTGCCTTTGGCAAGCATGAATATTGGTTTTGCTACGACTGTCCAAGGTTCGCAGGCTCAGGGGTTGCTAAGTTTTTGAAAATTTTAGAAACATAATTTTTCCCAAATTTGGTAGAATTTTACCCAGTTGTGCTAATTCTTTCCATTTTTTGCCAAAATGATCCCTAATTCTTACCAATGTTCGCCAAGCTCAATGGTGTCAATTTCTCCAAATTTTCGACGCTCGTTAGGGGCGGGGTAGGGCATTGTCCGGTTCTCAACGAGGGCAACGCCAACAACAACCCTCTTATGGATACCTATGGCTTTCAGTATGACTGAATACGATAGATGTATAGCAATTGTGCTTGCGTGGTATTCGTCAAATACCACGGACCTGCAACGCGAAAAATGCCCTATGTTTTCCTTAAAAGGTGTGAGTTAAATTTCAAATCATTTTTTGCTTTCTTGTCACGAGTAGTAAAATAAAAGCTCGGTCATGATTTTGATATGTGTTGAAAATGACTTCAACGTTATTTTAACCTTTCATCGCCCGAATTAGCTAGCATATCGCGATTTGTTTTACAAACTCAAGTTTGCCCGGGCTGGGTGATTACAATCCTATTAAGGCAAACTAGAACTATCTAAGGCCGGTTGCTCAGTTCTCTGGAACCTTGCAATGCTAGCAAATAGCAACCTATGAGCAAACATCGCCACATAACAAACATATAACGTATTGCAATAGTAGATAAATTTTCGCATTTGAATACGTTATCCGTTGGACATGAAACAATTACTAATGAATTGCTGGCGTACTACTGTCTTTATGGAGCTTTGAGGAAGCTCAATTTAGAACCTCAAAATAATCACTACGCGCAGGGTAACTGCACTCTCGTTGGATCCTGTCTTTTAACTCTGAGCACGAAATATGTCAGTATTGAAGATACAGCGATGAAATATTGAAACCGTTCGACTCGGCTTGTCGAGGCGGCTTATAACTGACCATTTAGGCTATAGTCAAAATTTTCAATTTTTTGTTATCATCGGTAATCGAAATGTTTCGAATTTTTTTACATATATTTGTAATACGAGCTATCTAGTGGCACCAAAATCACCACGATCTGTTCATACTGGACCGCAGTAAGTTCACCAAATTATCGCCCATAACTCGGTTTGGAAAAAAACTCTTATAACATTCACGAAGGTATCTTTGAAATACCCCCAATAATAATACGGTTCGAAGCAGTATAAATTGTACATCCATCGAGAAATATCATTTTCGATAATATCCGACAATGTATCGGAATCTTGCAGTTTTTATACTAAAGACTAAACATAGGAGTTTTAGGTTGCTAAAAATACGACCCAAAGTATTCGAAAGTAAAGATGGTTCTTCTGTAGTGGCGAAAATAATCACATGATTTTTTGTCAGGGAAATGACCCGGATGCTGTTTCTGATCTACCTCGAGCACTAGAACTGACCGATGCCGTAATCACTGTAGCTTCGAAATTCTCTATATTCGGGCCTCCTGATAACCAAAAGGCGGGCGGTTTCTTGAAATGCATTATAAGAAACTATTTTTTTTCAAACTTGCACGATTATTTAGGCCCTATTTATATCTAATTATTACTACGTCAAATGTATCGCTCCGAATTTTCCCCATTAAGAAAATTGGTTTTATCATATATTAGAAATTATTCATAGCTAAAATGACTGAAATTCATCAATTTTTAGAATTTCCAACACCTAAACTGTAAAATTTGGAAAACCAAAGTAACGGTGAAAATCTAAACAATGATTTTAGTAACAGATTAATTTTGGAAAACTTAAAAAAATATTTAGGAGCCAAAATGAAAATCACAAAAATTCTCTTTGTTAAATGGAACTTATGATCACTGCAAAACATAATTTTTTTTCACAAATTTTAAATTATTTTCTATTTTTTCTTCAATTGTAAATAATTTAAAGTATTTTTAAAGAATGAGAAAGCGGCACTTTTATTTTCGATTTTGTACCAAAAGCAATATCTTAATTCACAAAAGAATGATATATACAATGTATGTATTTGAATATATATTTATATGAAAGATATGTGTAATTATAAATTTTTATAGCTTGTTAGTTTGGAATGAAATATATTTAATGTATTAAATAAAATATATCTGATCTCTAAATGTATAATTTTTTAATATTTGTATGAAATAACATACACCTATACTTTATGTGGCTTTAAACAAGCTGTGTGCCACGTAACAAAGACTTATTATTTTACATTTCACACAGATCATGTGTAAATGGTCACCCAATTTTGTAACGATTTCATGGAAATCATATGTATGCTTTATATTAAATCATATATATATTATAGTGTCAGCAAGGGACGAAATCTCAGCTCCCGTCGCACAAGAAAAACTTACCGCGCAATGCGTAATTAATCACGAAATTACATAAACAGCACTATGAACACCAGTTTTCACCGAAAGCTATCTTCAGCAGCCCCAAAAGTTATTTCCGCGGTAACTATTGTAACCTTGCAAGCACACATATTTATCAATATACCGGCTATAGCTAGGATGAAACACAATAATGTCAAAATTATGCGGATGTTATCAGTTATGGGTTCGCAAAAATTTAGCAGGAAGCAACTTTCATCAACCTATTGATTACTTTAGTTTAATTTTGCGTAATTTACAGCAGGAATAATTGATCAAAATGTAATCTTAGTTTCTGGGGCTTCGCGTATTACTGATTTTCTTTAAGGAATAACAAATGACAGGTCAGTGCTCGACATCATGCTGATTTCTATTTACCAGCATGAGACAGTTTCAGTATTTCAAAAATGTCAAGAAAGCTTACTTTTCGAATGTTTGACCAAAGTTGGAAATATCAAAGTTAGGCAGTGTTCTGCGACCCAATTGTTACAGTTCCGAGAACATTTTATAGCAGACGTATGTTAATTTATTGACTCATTTTATTGAAGGGAACTAGAAGTACCAGATAAGCGTTAGGTAATTTTATATAATAAACTTAATATCAGCTCTGGGTAAACGATTCGTGTTTCACCTGAAAGGAACTGAAATTCGCTATAAGTTTGAAACAAATTTGTCACAAAACTGGAAGACCGGGTCCACTGGAATAAATATTTGACATTACACTAGGCAAGATCCTCAGGTATCTTATAATACCACAAACTAGAGATTGCACCTTACCTGTGATTCCGTACAAGATTTAAATTTTTAATGATAATGCAACAATTGTTGTTCACGAATGGAAGTTCTCGTAGTCAAATGTGTTATAATATACATGCAGAAACTAAGTAGCATTGTACTAAATGTCACTTCTGTTAAATAATCTAAGACTAAATCGTGCATTATTTCCACTAGCTATGTGATCCTTTGGTGATTGCGAAATACTTGTTGTAATAATACAAGTTCATACCCACATTCAAAATGTTAATGTTACTATTTGGCATTATAATTTTAATTATTTAACATAACTTATCAAAGCATTCGGATGGGCACAAACACCGTGGGCGACGGAAAACGAGCCCCCACCCCCAGAAATATGTCTGGGGTGGACGGCAATCTTGCAGGTCGTCCCCCAGAAATTTGCCAAGTTGGCAAATCATATATTCATATACAAAAGTATGCATCGCCCCCGTCTCCAGAACTCTACTAAGCTGGTCAAACATATATATATATATATATATGTATATATATTATGTATATATATATATTATGTATATATATATATATGTATATATATATATATATATATATATATATATATATATATATATATATATATATATATATATATATGTAGAAATTTGTCTGACTAGCGTACTCATCGGTAGGGCCCAAAAATTTACAAAGTTTACCTAGCATGTTTGTATATAAAACTAATGGTAATCAACACGCACATAATTGTACAATGGCTGTACGATTGTGCTGCGATCCCTCCCCCAGACATTTTGCGGTCGTACTGTATGCCCTCGCCCCCTCAGACTTTTTCGGATTTGCGCCTTTAGCAGAGCTAAAGATATGTAACTGAAGTAGGGTGGTAAGGCACTTAATGAGAACTGTTAAGCGATTTATTTATTGTAATAATGCTAAAAGAGGTTAATTTAGTATATCAGATTGCTCTTAAATTATGCATAAATTTCAGCTCTTTTTATAGTATAACGTATGTTGATGTCGACCTTTTTTGTTAAACATTTGCTATGCTGAATCTACACGTAATGATGCGATAAATTATATATAAATTTATTACATAACAAAGATATATATATTATATGTACATATATCACTATAAATTTATATTTTGCCTGTTTTTATACCTCGCATGAGCATTACTTCTCTGGACGATAAAGCTTTGTCAATGCTACTTTTCGAATAAGCGTAACATTGCTAAATACAAAGCGGCGCTTTTTGCCACAGTGATAAAAATAGCACAGTTATGCTTAAACGTTTGTTATCGGTATTAAAGTCTAATATTAAATATCAAATTTTACCTAATTTGTAAATAACCATTTTTATGCTACAAATCAAGCATACTTACGCTACAGTTTAATTAAGCTTTAGCCAATCTTAAATATTATTAAGCATAAACCTTTTCTGTCTGTGCAGTTATTTGTAACGAATCATGTAATCCTTATGTGTATATTAATTTAAACGATTTGTAAATAATCATGTATATTCTGTATTACAATTCCAATAAGTTTTTTTACATTAAGTCTAGTCACACATTTGTTGTGCGACAATTATTACAGCTTATGCTGATATAATCATACATTTGTATAAACAGATTGGTACACAATTGTAAGATTTGTTCGTCGCACAATTGTGCGTATTTGCGTAGATTTCTACGCAAAGTGCAGTTACATGTCACACAAAAAATTGTGCGAAATTATCACTACAAATTTTAAGAAACTAGGTTTGTGCCGTAAGGGCTTGTTTCGGCTTTTCTTGTTTTCCCGGTTCTGTATTTTGGTGCATTTTAAAGGCAACGAAACAAGTAACAGTTTTGCTATTGGCAACTCTGTCTCGGTAGCGCTTTTGTGTGTATACGTTTCGTGAAGCATTTATACTAAAGTGACATATTTACAACTTTATTTTTCACTAATTATGACTGTGACATAATTATTTGGCTATTTATAGAAAGTCCATAGCCCTTTCAATACTTATAAATATCTACAGCCAATCTATCAGTTTTCGAGCCTGATCAGAATTCAAATTTCGATTTACTTCATCCTCGAACGTTTTTCGACCCATAGTATTCGACAAAGACTGAGCATATGCTGCTGTTGCTTTACGCATTGCTGTGTCACCGGTTTGATTGCCCTTCATAATGTCCCATAGGACTGGTAACGCGGACATATGAACGGTTTTAGATTTTGTCCTATAGGCGTTATCACAGATATCTGAAACTCTATATACAGATATATAGAAAAATATGTTACTAATTATGGAATTAAATATTATGCGGCGAATAAAGAACTAAATTAGCTCTTTCTGCCGGTTAAGCATCAAAAGAAGGACTTGATTACCTAAGCGTATTTCCATATTGGCACAACCGTCAGGCTGTGACATTGTTTTCACTTTTTGTCACACTGCTCATTGTATGTTTAAATGCGTTGTACGGGATGGACTGCGATTATTTGGAAGATAACTACAAATTAGACCGTTAGAACCCCATTCCAAGGCATGCGGCAAATGTCTCTTATCTGATCACATTTAAGGCGAAGCATTTTAGTATGCGGTTCAATTAACTCCGTTGCATTATTATCTATATACATGATTTAAAAATTATATTGTATACTATGGATTCCGACATGCTTATTATCTTCTGATAAACAAACTATTGAAATTATTAATACCGTTTACCGCTGCAAAACTTAACAATTTTTCTGTGCGGATAGTATCTATCACCTTGAAAGTGATCATTAGGAAGTTCGTATTGCTATTGTCATGAGGAACTGGTGAAGAGCAATTATTTGCCAATTTATATATAAATATATAGATATATATTGTCAGGATGCTTTAGCTAGGTGTAGATGACAGTATATTAGCTTGGGATAGCATCTCGCATTGGCAAATAGATATGTTTAAAATAACTTTCCAGGGTTTCAGGTTTTGTTTTCGAATAAACAAATTCACATTATATTTTTTCTGTTCCCCCCCTTGGTTTACGATCAGAAATTGATCATCTACATTTTGGCCAGTTAGGATTTGTTATCCACTGTTTATTATGGAACTATAAAAATACCTAGTAAAACGTTAGAGTGCCTATTGCAAATTGGCTTAAACTGCTACTTCCCATATCATTACGGCATATATACGTCACAGTTGTTTTTTTGATCACACCTCTCGTGAAAAAGCAAGATGTGTTTGGTTCATGCAAAAGCTTTACAAAATATTATATAACAAACTTATACTTCTCAATGAGAGGATCTTGCATAGTTTTATCAGCCCATTTGGCTCTGAGAAGAGCCAAGATTGAAATATCGCTACAAAACGAAATGTGCAAATTCTCAAAGTTAGTTTTCCATCTGCGCTGTTCTTGGGAGAATTTGGCCAGGAAATTATCGGAATAATCCAAACGAACAGTTAGATTCCGCTACGTGTCAAATATAACCTGCGAAACTCGGTTAATCCCGTTATAACAAGCTATGCTTGACATATAACCGCCAAAATTTTTTCTTGTATTTCAATTAAGAAAAATCGCCTCGCCTCACTCGCTCCGTTTCAATAAGACAAAATCGCCACAAGACTTGCAGGTCAAATTTATCTATATACGTTGTCGTTAAACTAAGTTGCGCATTTAATCTAAGCTTTTGTATAAATATGCGGGCCTTACGGTAAACTAGGCTGTCACCCCAGAACATATCGCAATAAGCTCTTTTTATAACCTTTCATGCTAGGCCGGTCAGCTTCTCTTGGGAACAACGACTCATAAATTACTAACCTGCTAAGAAAGGCAGCATTTCAGGCTTTTGTTTAATGTTTGCAGCTTTCGTCGCCATAGAGAACGGCTGTATCAACGCTGAGTTATCTGAAATTTTAATTACACTGATAATGTTGATAATAGATATACTGTTCACATTTTTTGACCAAGTTCAGGAGCTCGAGAGAAAACTGGTTTCGGCTTATAAATATTCCGGATTACCAAAGCCCCTATACAGTCTTCTTTCAAGCTGTGTAACAATGTGTAGCTCTTCTAAAGGTGCAATACTGACAGCAGGTTATATACAATGTCGGCTATATAAATATTATCACAGTAGTTTTTATCCAAGAAGTAATCCCAATAATCATTTGTAAGACATATTTAGGCGTTTGCAAATTATTAGCTATTATTTTCGAATGTTTTCCCATATATTAGTGGACTTTTTAATGTAGATATATATTGCATAGGACCAATACTGTTTTCAAGCACTCCACGAGAAAAATGGTAGAATTTAAATTTCAGTACTAAATAAAATAATTCTTCCGATATGTTACCATGTTTCTTTGTTGAAATGCACTGATTAATTATAACTATGGATCATGAATGGGCGGGTATTACTAATTTAGTCTTCAAATGTGTTTAACCATTGGTATATAATAAAAAGAATGTATCTGTTTTCATTTCCAAGAGTAGGTGTTTAACAAGCCAACTTTTAGACCAAAACACTAAACTTTTAAACCAATTCTGGTTTGCTTCGATAACATGGTAAACTTCCAAATTGCTGCGTTAAAATTTTGTTATAGCACATGTTAAAATATTGCATGTACAGGCCCAACAAGAATCCAATAAGCCTTTAGAAAACAAATAAGAGAGCAAAAAAACAACCGATTCTGTATAAAAATTTCGTAGATATGTTTGTTGTAACTATGGATTGTTAGTGATTGGTGATATTTTTGAATGTTGACAGTTTGTGTAACTATAATCTCAAACTATATCATATTGTTTTTTCAACATCGGACAAACTCCGGGTGGATGACCAAAAGCAATATCTTATACCTGAGTTTGCAAATATTTCGGTGCTATAATAATACATGGCTTTAGAATAGTTGATTGTTGGTTTTTATTGGCTTGAGTTTTCTTTGTGCATGTATGCTTTTGCGGTTACTGCTTAGCTCACATTCATAATCATATTCTGCTTCGAATAAAGGTACAAAACGTTTCCAAAGCCAGAATCGACCAAATGTTTTTGTTATCGCCTGCACGTTTGCAAAGATGTTTTGCATCACCGTCGATACTCACTGTCCTGAATGCTAAAAATACTTCACCGAACATGGCTCACGACACGTGCAACTACGAATGGTTTAGATACATTAATAGAGTTTTATAGTTATCTGCTACGATGTAAAACGCAGAGTCAAATTTGAATCAGTTGAATATATAAAGGACTATAAAATGCACTATTATTGCGCCAATTCGACACATCGCTTAGTTTTTTTGGATTCATACTAGCTAACACAGCCTTTTACATAGCGCCTGCTAAAAGAAATAAACCTTCCACTCTTTTAAGCAGCGTTCAGTAAAGGTAGAATTTTCGTGTCGATCACAGCACCCACTGTCCAATAAAGGCATCCACTAAGTGGCCACCAGACAAAAATCGGGTAGAAATTTTCATAGCTACATGAGATTACCAAATTCCCAGGACATTGCTCACTGAACTGGATCACTATGGCGTTTTAATGGCGCGGACAAAACGAAGCCCTAGTCATTTCGATAATACCGCTTACTGCTGATCATGTATCAGTCAGAATGTTATGGTATCCGCTACCCACGCGCTTGAGATTGGAGCCAGTACTCGGCCCGGCCTGTGGGTACTAGTGAGTACCCATATAGCACAGCTGTGCTTATCTAAAATGGTATAGACTATTCGGCGGCGCGTTATGCTATGTTTTTCTGTTTTCTAAAAAATATGAGTTGTTTTTATTGTTATAAACTATGCAAGATATGCATGGCTGAATGTATATATACGTTCATTACGAGTATTGACCCAAGTGAAATTTACTCGCCATTGTACGTAGAAAGTTTCGTATAACTTCTCTTTATTTTAACTGTACACAATTAATAGTCCATGCGAACATTATTTCCAAGTTTAAAATTCTGTATCATAACATGTACGTGGTAGGTGTTATATTATATCTACATTTTGGGTCATGCGCATTTGAGTATACCGATTTGAACATTGTTAACCAATATTCAACCACTAGTAAATAGTAGTGTATTTTGGCACAATTAGTACTACTGGTTGGATGATGCTGAAAAAGACAATTTACTCTGTTTATTAGTTGTTTTGCTTTTACTTTGCTTATTGTTATCTATTTTGCTTATTAACCATGCTTATATTGACAATTTTACTTGTTTTACCTTTCGACAAGATATACAAGGTGCTCAGATTTTCCACACATCTCTTTGAAGTTTGTTAAACCTTACCAAAATATTCGATCATATTTTCTAAACTCTCGATTGTTAAGCGTTTAATGGTTTCGCTCTTGGTCGAGAGTTGTGCTGCATGAGCTTTAATAAGAGCAGCTTGTACACCGGTTGCATCATTTAAATATTTTCGTATTTTTTGTTTTATAGACTTTACAGAATATATGTTCCCACATGACAGCCTAAGGCCCGAGGAAATTTTAGCCGTTTTATCAAAATTACAAAAATTTTAAGGCTAAGCTTGGAAGAATGCGGAAAATTATAAGGAAACATTGGGGAGACGGTGGAAAAATTATTGATTATTTTTCGCTTATCCTCACCGCCGCTGGAGATCTTTTACACCACGGAAGTTGGGCACGTATAAAATACATAGTACGTTGGAATGCTGGGCGTTGAGAAATGCTCTTCATAATTCCCTATCCTTCAGGAACCCTAAGTTTGTCGTGTCCGGTTGAATGGTAACCTCGTGAATGCTTATGCGCCAAAAACCGTTGCCCCTATAAGAGCGCCGTTATGTGCAACGATAACAATACATAATAATGTAATAATATTAAGTTATACTGGAAAATACTAGTCTTGATAACGAACAGAGGTGGTCAGTATGAAAACCCGTTATCGTGAAACCATGTGTTAACCCTTCCACACTCAATTCTGTCAATTGATGTTGACGTTCATTGCCACACGTTGTGTTAACCGGGCTTATCGCACGGCGTACCCTTTCACGTGCTTTGTTATTAGCTCGCTTTAGCAATATTCCTTAAGGAACCGACCAACAGCTCGCGGGTAGCTCAATGGTTTGCATAAGCCGCTTTCTCCAGTACAGCCCGGGTTCAATCCGTGGCGCTGGCTTGAATTTGTCCTAGAACAAATTAGTTGGGCGCTAAAGGCTTAACAAAAATTAGTGCGTTACGGCGAAATAAAGAGCGAGCATGTAAAATCGAGTGACCACTCTTTTGTAACTTCAAAAAATCTGAACTAAAACGGAGTAAATAAAGTTAAACAACGCACGGCGATATTACGAAATGAAATGCGATAATATGTAAAATAGCCTTCGACACCACTCGAACGAACAATAACTGCACCGAACTTTTGTAAAAACAGGAAAACAATGGGGCGACAGATTACAATACAGCAACCCGTTAACATCGGTATCAAGTTTTTCGTTGCGTTAATTTCTGCTTGAAGTTACCGGTCCGGGATTTCAGAGAGAGTAGCTCTGTGGTTAGATGATGTAAAACCTAAGGTTTGTGAGCTGGAAACCCGTTTTGCAGTTATTGTCTAATTTTTCTAAATATGATGTTAGCTTGAACAAATTTCGTTGTAGTTGTACGAAGCATATGCTCGTCGTATCAACGATATCAACAGCAAAGTTGCAACAAGTGCACTCGAGTGTTCGGAGTCGATATTTGAAAATACTGGAAAATATTTAAATGATGCAACCGGTGTACAAGCTGCTCTTATTAAAGCTCATGCAGCACAACTCTCGACCAAGAGCGAAACCATTAAACGCTTAACAATCGAGAGTTTAGAAAATATGATCGAATATTTTGGTAAGGTTCTCCTCTACAAACTTCAAAGAGATGTGTGGGAAATCTGAGCACCTTGTATATCTTGTCGAAAGGTAAAACAAGTAAAATTGTCAATATAAGCATGGTTAATAAGCAAAATAGATAACAATAAGCAAAGTAAAAGCAAAACAACTAATAAGCAGAGTAAATTGTCTTTTTCAGCATGATCCAACCAGTAGTACTAATTGTGCCAAAATACACTACTATTTACTAGTGGTTGAATATTGGTTAACAATGTTCAAATCGGTATACTCAAATGCGCATGACCCAAAATGTAGATATAATATAACACCTACCACGTACATGTTATGATACAGAATTTTAAACTTGGAAATAATGTTCGCATGGACTATTAATTGTGTACAGTTAAAATAAAGAGAAGTTATACGAAACTTTCTACGTACAATGGCGAGTAAATTTCACTTGGGTCAATCTTGAAATGAACGTATATATACATTCAGCCATGCATATCTTGCATAGTTTATAACAATAAAAACAACTCATATTTTTTAGAAAACAGAAAAACATAGCATAACGCGCCGCCGAATAGTCTATACCATTTTAGACAAGCACAGCTGTGCTATATGGGTACTCACTAGTACCCACAGGCCGGGCCGAGTACTGGCTCCAATCTCAAGCGCGTGGGTAGCGGATACCATAACATTCTGACTGATACATGATCAGCAGTAAGCGGTATTATCGAAATGACTAGGGCTTCGTTTTGTCCGCGCCATTAAAACGCCATAGTGATCCAGTTCAGTGACCAATGTCCTGGGAATTTGGTAATCTCATGTAGCTATGAAAATTTCTACCCGATTTTTGTCTGGTGGCCACTTAGTGGATGCCTTTATTGGACAGTGGGTGCTGTGATCGACACGAAAATTCTACCTTTACTGAACGCTGCTTAAAAGAGTGGAAGGTTTATTTCTTTTAGCAGGCGCTATGTAAAAGGCTGCGTTAGCTAGTATGAATCCAAAAAAACTAAGCGATGTGTCGAATTGGCGCAATAATAGTGCATTTTATAGTCCTTTATATATTCAACTGATTCAAATTTGACTCTGCGTTTTACATCGTAGCAGATAACTATAAAACTCTATTAATGTATCTAAACCATTCGTAGTTGCACGTGTCGTGAGCCATGTTCGGTGAAGTATTTTTAGCATTCAGGACAGTGAGTATCGACGGTGATGCAAAACATCTTTGCAAACGTGCAGGCGATAACAAAAACATTTGGTCGATTCTGGCTTTGGAAACGTTTTGTACCTTTATTCGAAGCAGAATATGATTATGAATGCGAGCTAAGCAGTAACCGCAAAAGCATACATGCACAAAGAAAACTCAAGCCAATAAAAACCAACAATCAACTATTCTAAAGCCATGTATTATTATAGCACCGAAATATTTGCAAACTCAGGTATAAGATATTGCTTTTGGTCATCCACCCGGAGTTTGTCCGATGTTGAAAAAACAATATGATATAGTTTGAGATTATAGTTACACAAACTGTCAACATTCAAAAATATCACCAATCATTAACAATCCATAGTTACAACAAACATATCTACGAAATTTTTATACAGAATCGGTTGTTTTTTTGCTCTCTTATTTGTTTTCTAAAGGCTTATTGGATTCTTGTTGGGCCTGTACATGCAATATTTTAACATGTGCTATAACAAAATTTTAACGCAGCAATTTGGAAGTTTACCATGTTATCGAAACAAACCAGAATTGGTTTAAAAGTTTAGTGTTTTGGTCTAAAAGTTGGCTTGTTAAACACCTACTCTTGGAAATGAAAACAGATACATTCTTTATTATATACCAATGGTTAAACACATTTTGAAGACTAAATTAGTAATACCCGCCCATTCATGATCCATAGTTATAATTAATCAGTGCATTTCAACAAAGAAACATGGTAACATATCGGAAGAATTATTTTATTTAGTACTGAAATTTAAATTCTACCATTTTTCTCGTGGAGTGCTTGAAAACAGTATTGGTCCTATGCAATATATATCTACATTAAAAAGTCCACTAATATATGGGAAAACATTCGAAAATAATAGCTAATAATTTGCAAACGCCTAAATATGTCTTACAAATGATTATTGGGATTACTTCTTGGATAAAAACTACTGTGATAATATTTATATAGCCGACATTGTATATAACCTGCTGTCAGTATTGCACCTTTAGAAGAGCTACACATTGTTACACAGCTTGAAAGAAGACTGTATAGGGGCTTTGGTAATCCGGAATATTTATAAGCCGAAACCAGTTTTCTCTCGAGCTCCTGAACTTGGTCAAAAAATGTGAACAGTATATCTATTATCAACATTATCAGTGTAATTAAAATTTCAGATAACTCAGCGTTGATACAGCCGTTCTCTATGGCGACGAAAGCTGCAAACATTAAACAAAAGCCTGAAATGCTGCCTTTCTTAGCAGGTTAGTAATTTATGAGTCGTTGTTCCCAAGAGAAGCTGACCCGCCTAGCATGAAAGGTTATAAAAAAGAGCTTATTGCGATATGTTCTGGGGTGACAGCCTAGTTTACCGTAAGGCCCGCATATTTATACAAAAGCTTAGATTAAATGCGCAACTTAGTTTAACGACAACGTATATAGATAAATTTGACCTGCAAGTCTTGTGGCGATTTTGTCTTATTGAAACGGAGCGAGTGAGGCGAGGCGATTTTTCTTAATTGAAATACAAGAAAAAATTTTGGCGGTTATATGTCAAGCATAGCTTGTTATAACGGGATTAACCGAGTTTCGCAGGTTATATTTGACACGTAGCGGAATCTAACTGTTCGTTTGGATTATTCCGATAATTTCCTGGCCAAATTCTCCCAAGAACAGCGCAGATGGAAAACTAACTTTGAGAATTTGCACATTTCGTTTTGTAGCGATATTTCAATCTTGGCTCTTCTCAGAGCCAAATGGGCTGATAAAACTATGCAAGATCCTCTCATTGAGAAGTATAAGTTTGTTATATAATATTTTGTAAAGCTTTTGCATGAACCAAACACATCTTGCTTTTTCACGAGAGGTGTGATCAAAAAAACAACTGTGACGTATATATGCCGTAATGATATGGGAAGTAGCAGTTTAAGCCAATTTGCAATAGGCACTCTAACGTTTTACTAGGTATTTTTATAGTTCCATAATAAACAGTGGATAACAAATCCTAACTGGCCAAAATGTAGATGATCAATTTCTGATCGTAAACCAAGGGGGGAACAGAAAAAATATAATGTGAATTTGTTTATTCGAAAACAAAACCTGAAACCCTGGAAAGTTATTTTAAACATATCTATTTGCCAATGCGAGATGCTATCCCAAGCTAATATACTGTCATCTACACCTAGCTAAAGCATCCTGACAATATATATCTATATATTTATATATAAATTGGCAAATAATTGCTCTTCACCAGTTCCTCATGACAATAGCAATACGAACTTCCTAATGATCACTTTCAAGGTGATAGATACTATCCGCACAGAAAAATTGTTAAGTTTTGCAGCGGTAAACGGTATTAATAATTTCAATAGTTTGTTTATCAGAAGATAATAAGCATGTCGGAATCCATAGTATACAATATAATTTTTAAATCATGTATATAGATAATAATGCAACGGAGTTAATTGAACCGCATACTAAAATGCTTCGCCTTAAATGTGATCAGATAAGAGACATTTGCCGCATGCCTTGGAATGGGGTTCTAATGGTCTAATTTGTAGTTATCTTCCAAATAATCGCAGTCCATCCCGTACAACGCATTTAAACATACAATGAGCAGTGTGACAAAAAGTGAAAACAATGTCACAGCCTGACGGTTGTGCCAATATGGAAATACGCTCAGGTAATCAAGTCCTTCTTTTGATGCTTAACCGGCAGAAAAGCTAATTTAGTTCTTTATTCGCCGCATAATATTTAATTCCATAATTAGTAACATATTTTTCTATATATGTCTGTATATAGAGTTTTCAGATATCTGTGATAACGCCTATAGGACCGCAGAAATCTAAAACCGTTCATATGTCCGCGTTACCAGTCCTATGGGACATTATGAAGGGCAATCAAACCGGTGACACAGCGAATGCGTAAAGCAACAGCAGCATATGCTCAGTCTTTGTCGAATACTATGGGTCGAAAAACGTTCGAGGATGAAGTAAATCGAAATTTGAATTACTGATCAGGCTCGAAAACTGATAGATTGGCTGTAGATATTTATAAGTATTGAAAGGGCTATGGACTTTCTATAAATAGCCAAATAATTATGTTACAGTCATAATTAGTGAAAAATAAAGTTGTAAATATGTCACTTTAGTATAAATGCTTCACGAAACGTATACACACAAAAGCGCTACCGAGACAGAGTTGCCAATAGCAAAACTGTTACTTGTTTCGTTGCCTTTAAAATGCACCAAAATACAGAACCGGGAAAACAGAAAAGCCGAAACAAGCCCTTACGGCACAAACCTAGTTTCTTAAAAATTGTAGTGATAATTTCGCACAATTTTTTGTGTGACATGTAACTGCACTTTGCGTAGAAATCTACGCAAATACGCACAATTGTGCGACGAACAAATCTTACAAATTGTGTACCAATCTGTTTATACAAATGTATGATTATATCAGCATAAGCTGTAATAATTGTCGCACAACAAATGTGTGACTAGACTTAATGTAAAGAAACTTATTGGAATTGTAATACAGAATATACATAATTA
This sequence comes from Trileptium ribeirensis, assembly GCA_030248225.1. NCBI lineage: Eukaryota > Metazoa > Nematoda > Enoplea > Enoplida > Thoracostomopsidae > Trileptium > Trileptium ribeirensis. The sequence continues at coordinate 93,357 of JASANE010000611.1, forward strand.
TTTACAAATCGTTTAAATTAATATACACATAAGGATTACATGATTCGTTACAAATAACTGCACAGACAGAAAAGGTTTATGCTTAATAATATTTAAGATTGGCTAAAGTTTAATTAAACTGTAGCGTAAGTATGCTTGATTTGTAGCATAAAAAATGGTTATTTACAAAATTAGGTAAAATTTGATATTTAATATTAAGACTTTAATACCGATAACAAACGTTTAAGCATAACTGTGCTATTTTTATCACTGTGGCAAAAAGCGCCGCTTTGTATTTAGCAATGTTACGCTTATTCGAAAAGTAGCATTGACAAAGCTTTATCGTCCAGAGAAGTAATGCTCATGCGAGGTATAAAAACAGGCAAAATATAAATTTATAGTGATATATGTACATATAATATATATATCTTTGTTATGTAATAAATTTATATATAATTTATCGCATCATTACGTGTAGATTCAGCATAGCAAATGTTTAACAAAAAAGGTAGACATCAACATACGTTATACTATAAAAAGAGCTGAAATTTATGCATAATTTAAGAGCAATCTGATATACTAAATTAACCTCTTTTAGCATTATTACAATAAATAAATCGCTTAACAAGTTCTCATTAAGTGCCTTACCACCACTTCAGTTACATATCTTTAGCTCTGCTAAAGGCGCAAATCCGACAAAGTCTAGAGGGGGCGAGGGCATACAGTACGACCGCAAAATGTCTGGGGGAGGGATCGCAGCACAATCGTACAGCCATTGTACAATTATGTGCGTGTTGATTACCATTAGTTTTATATACAAACATGCTAGGTAAACTTTTAAAATTTTGGGCCCTACCAATCCATACACTAGTCAGACAAATTTCTACATATATATATATATATATATATATATATATATATATATATATATATATATATATATATATATATATATATATATATATATATATATATATATATGTTTATTTAACATATATATATATATATATATATATATATATATGTTTGACCAGCTTAGTAGAGTTCTGGAGACGGGGGCGATGCATACTTTTGTATATGAATATATGATTTGCCAACTTGGCAAGAATCTGAGGGAACAACCTGCAAGATTGCCGTCCACCCCAGACATATTTATGAGGGGTGGGGGCTCGTTTTCCGTCGCCCACGGTGTTTGTGCCCATCAAATGTCTTTTTGATAAGTTATGTTAAATAATTAAACCTATAATGCCAAATAGTCAAGTTAACATTTTGAATGTGGGTATGAACTTGTATTATTACAACAAGTATTTCGCAATCACCAAAGGATCACATAGCTAGTGGAACTCATGCACGATTTAGTCTTAGATTATTTAACAGAAGTGACATTTAGTACAATGCTACTTAGTTTCTGCATGTATATTATAACACATTTGACTACGAAGTTCCGATTCGTGAACAACAATTGTTGCATTATCATTAAAAATTTAAATCTTGTACGGAAATCACCAGGTAAGTGCAATCTCTAGTTTGTGGTATTATAAGATACCTGAGGATCTTGCCTAGTGTAATGTCAAATATTTATTCCAGTGGACCCGGTCTTACAGTTTTGTGACAAATTTGTTTCAAACTTATAGCGAGGAAATTTCATTTCCTTTTCAGGTGAAACACGAATCGTTTACCCAGAGCTGATATTAAGTTTATTATATAAAATTACCTAACGCTTATCTGAGTACTTCTACAGTTCCCTTCAATAAAATGAGTCAATAAATTAACATACGTCTGCTATAAAATGTTCTCGGAACTGTAACAATTGGGTCGCAGAACACTGCCTAACTTTGATATTTCCAACTTTGGTCAAACATTCGAAAAGTAAGCTTTACTGACATTTTTGATAATACTGAAACTGTCAAAATGCTGGTAAATAGAAATCAGCATGATGTCGAGCACTGACCTGTCATTTGTTGATTTTTTAAAGAAAATCAGTAATACGCGAAGTTCCCCAGAAACTAAGATTACATTTTGATCAATTATTCCTGCTGTAAATTACGCAAAATTAAACTAAAGTAATCAATAGGTTGATGAAAGTTGCTTCCTGCTAAATTTTTGCGAACCCATAACTGATAACATCCGCATAATTTTGACATTATTGTGTTTCATCCTAGCTATAGCCGGTATATTGATAAATATGTGTACTTGCAAGGTTACAATAGTTACCGCGGAAATAACTTTTCGGGCTGCTGAAGATAGCTTTAGGTGAAAACTGGTGTTCATAGTGCTGTTTCTGTAATTTCGTGATTAATTACGCATTGCGCGGTAAGTTTTTCTTGTGCGACGGGAGCTGAGATTTCGTCCCTTGCTGACACTATAATATATATATGATTTAATATAAAGCATACATATGATTTCCATGAAATCGTTACAAAATTGGGTGACCATTTACACATGATCTGTGTAAAATGTAACGAAAGCTTTATTATTTAGCAATAC
>JASANE010000612.1:0-41250 GCA_030248225.1 Trileptium ribeirensis
GTTATGTCACTATCGTTTTTCCAGTATCATGCTTGGCTAGCTTGTCAGTCAGTAATGCATTTCAATTTCGCCATAATATCGAAATATGAATCCAGTTAAATCATATATATGCATATTAAAATATTTAGGTATGTTTTTGCTGACATACAAATACGTAAATAATAAAGCAAATAGAGCACTGAAAAATTCAGTGTTAAATCCAGGACTAATTCAGATTCTTATTATGAATATGTCAATGATGGGTACAGTTGTTTCTGATTCAACAGCCAAAGCATATTCATGATACCAATATCCTCGTGGATTCTAGGCATACCAATACTACGGTACTCAACTCAATTGACCGCGGCCTTGTGAGCAACGAGTGAACAACACACGTTATAAAATGTTATTGCTGTCACCCACCCCCCCCCCTTCCTCCGCCGCTGGTTCACATTTGGAGCGAGCAGCGGAGAGTTGTGCACGGGGAGAGGTATCACCAATTGCAGGAAATGGAATGGCACGGACGATTTATTCCCTGGAATACTATAATGGCCGTTGGCCCATATAACGACAACCGTTGTTAAGAACCTCCAGTTCATGGAGTGGAGGAGAGATATTAAATAGGTAGGGGTGTCGGCGAGGCGAAGCAAAATATTATACGGCAGAGGTCTGAATTTAGTTTCTAGGAACATGAGGGAACAGTGGAGGAGAGATAATAAATAGGTAGGGGGGTCGGAGAGGCAAAGCAAAATATTATACGGCAGGGGTCTGAATTTAGTGGCCAGGAACATGAGGGAACAGTGGAGGAGAGATATTAAATAGGTAGGGGGGTCGGAGAGGCGAAACAAAATATTATACGGCAGGGGTCTGAATTTAGTGGCCAGGAACATGAGGGAATCTGTATTTAATGATCAAGAACTTGGTGCAGCGTTATTTTCGGCGCGTTACAAATTTTTAGACACGTTTTCGGAAGAAAACACAATGTTGTCGAATTTTATAGTTATCTGGTTTAAAATATCGCATTGTTTCAGTTTTAATTGCTGGAGTCTATAACCTTTTTAGTACCCTATGTATATATTGCCCTTTACACAAATTAGCTAATAATATTCTTTAGTTATTTTTAGTGCTTAGACCGCGTTGCAATATTAGTGCTAAGTATTGACTGCATGCACTTTTTGTTGTTTATTTTCGGTGTGGGGGTTTTTATTTTCATGCTTCTCTTACGGGTGTTCTTGCGTGCTTGGTGACTGTATTTACATTGATTAAAACCCTGCCATGGTTTTAGGCATTTGTACATTAATAAAACAGCTTCTGTTGAGGAGTTATTTAGTACGGTGTTTGTTTCTTAATGCTTAAATATAATAGTTCTTAACGCTCTAAGACTTGTACAGACTTTAAGAAGATAAATTATTTATGTACTTGCATCCAAGCGGTTTCTCAGTGGTAAAATTTTAAATACGGATAATTTATTTCCAACTAATGTCCTGGTAGCCGGGTCTTACAATATTTAATCCCATTGAATTCGGTAACACTCATAATTTGACGTACCATTTCTTCCCCCAGCATGGTACGTGTGTGAGAGAGCTTTATTCCTGGATCTGCGTTGATTTGCCATGCGAAGAGGAGATCGCCTCGCATTGGAGCAAGGCGTGATGTTGAGTTGAAAACATATTAATATTCGTAAGCATTGAGGAACCTGGATTCGTGAAGCTTCTTTTTGAACAGTGAAGTTGCATTTACGACCTCGGTTGGAAGCGCGTTCCAAGCTCTAACTACACGGTGAGGAAAAAAGTGTCTTAGACAGTCTAGGCGAGGAGTGTCGATTGGTTCCAGCTTAAACTTATGCCCTCGAGTACTGGGGAAGCCAGGAGCGAAATACTTCGAGATGTCCAACGCTACATCCCCACGAATTATCTTGAATACCAGAAGAATGGTTTCGAAGCCTTCGGCTTGCTAGCGAATGAATACCGAGAAAGTTCAGGCGCTCCCTACGATTTAACCACAACTTGTCCAATCGAAGTGAGGCATCGAAGTCATCACTTGATACGAAACAGTGCGCTTATGAGACATAGATTCCTAGCTTATCGACCATTTTAAGTCATAAGTTCGGACGATATGTTCGAGGCGCTTAGTATTTAATAAATAAGACCTTTTGTATTACAAAATTTCCCGACCTACATACATATATAAGGATCTGTTACCAATTTTATAAGAGCTCAGAATTTCACATTTCCCAAATGGCTACAGATTAGCCATCCAAACACAGGCTACAGTGTGCAGTCAAGCAGCTTTGGAATAGTATATATTTGAAAAAATCTCAAGCAGCCTTGTGACCAACGTTAATAAAGAAGCAACGACTTTGTTTCTAGTGGCGAAAGTTTATTAATTTAATGACCTTGCTGTACCATTTTTTTGAGAATACGCTGTTTAAATTTTCAAAACTTTCGTAGAAACGCTTAAGCTAGTAATATTTTCTTCTTTGCCGTTCTATTTTAGGTTCAGTAACGTCCAAAGATTCCGCATTTTCGCAGCATAGTCTTCATTTTTCGGCTGCAAATCATCACTATTATCCGTTTCAGTCATCGAGTGGAGGCCACGGCGCCGCCTCAGCTACTACTAAATTAGCACCTAATGCACAGACTAAAAAATTAATCCAGCAAAACCGTGATACAACTACTACTACTAGTATTTCCTCAGGAAACAAGGCGTCGGACTTACAACGCAGCACCAACAATCAAAATACTATCAATAATCCTGCTTCTAGTTCAATGAGCGATCACTCAGCGCCTAGTATTAATCATGCTACTTCGTGCGATTCAACTGACAGCGGTCATGCGTCGATTGAAGCAGCCTGTTCTGCATCTGCTGTGAACGCTTCTGGTGCAGCAGGTAAATCACGACTATAATTATCGTTGAGTTCAGTTGGGCCATAAGTTCTGGCAAACATTTAAAAATTGAAAGTAGGCTTGCGAGCAGAATATCCCATTGGCATAAACATCGAGAATTTTCTGGTACACCATGGATATGTAATAGTAGTAGCATAAAGACAGCAGTGCGTTCAAAGTTCAAAGATATCATCTCTCGGTGTCCGCTTTACCACTTGGTAATAGCGCTAAAATCCACATTTTAAGATTAAAATTTACTTTAAAATAGAATCCTTGTTTGTGATCGTGTTGTTTAAAGCAAAACACCGTGGTTTGTTAACGGCCAGTCATGTTACAGCTTACTACATTATAATGCAAATTAGTAGCTGATGGCTGATTACGAAAATCTTTGATTTCTTTGATCATCATTCGTGATATAATTCTGTACATAGTCCCAAACAGCTTTAGAAAATATCAAGACATGCATTTTTGTTGTTTGAAATCAGTGACTGTATGTATATACATAAATATGCTTGACAGTGATTCTTTTTACTCTCGCATTACTATCGTCACTTTTCGTATATTGTTTTTGAAGCAGTCGTCATAATAGTGTAAGGTCGATCGTGGATAATTTTTGACATATATAGCGCTATTATGTTAAATAGATATATGGCTTGGGTTTCCCGGTACATGCGTTTACTAAATTGCCGTCGATATCGCCATGACCAATGGAATGTCAAGACGATATACAAAAGTGATTAGTTTACGAACTAGTCGATAATCGGCAGCAGTGCGAAATAATAATTGCACAGCGAGCGAAACAAGCAAGCATGTTTGTATGCGCGCTAATATATTATACCGTGTCCATCCGTCCTATAATTTCTGCTAAATATCTCAGGAACGAATGAAGATATTTCCATAGTGTCGTTTGCATATGATAGCTTATAGTCTGAGCCCGTGACCCATATATGTTTCTTCAGTGTAACATACATGGCGTATGTATGCGTACCCCCTCAACTTTTGTGACCCAGCGAAGATGATTTTTAGTTATATTTCAGAATTCAGGCTATATATGTATCAAAAATGATGCATATTTTTTTATGTTCGCCTTGATAAATCTACCCCTTTGTTTTGCCAACACTTTTTGTCAGACTCGCGGATAATCAGATAAGGGCACAAAATGAGGTTCCAAAAAGACCCATTTTAAAACTCTACGTATACATCATATTTTAAAAATGATCATGAAATTATTACATTATGTGGTTGCTGGGTAAAGGTTTTCATTGTCATTGAAAACAATGGAGTGATTATTTGAACGTATCTGTGACCGGTGCTCTTTTTCGAACGGTACTGTGTCTTCTGAGGCACTCCCCAAGAACCATGTATGAATTCGTTATTTTCAATGTAATTATCATATTTTGCTATTTTTGTTATTACGAATGTTTCCGTCGCTGCTCAAAACAATGAAATCATTTATTTGAGCGCATCTTTGATCGATGTAGATTTTTTGGAATGATACTGTATTCCATGAGACTCCTCCTCCCGTGAGCCATGCAAGATTCCGCGAGTTTAAACGTAATGATACAATTTTTTGCAATAAACATTTTCGAAGATGCTGAAAACAATGAGATGCTTCATTTGAATATATCTATGACTAACATATCTTTTTTCGCATGCCAATACTGCATGCCCTTAGTCCCCCATTTCATCTATTCATGATTTTGGGGGTTTCATCGAGTGATGTAAATTGTTAAATCCGCGGATATAGATTTACTACTTGTGGCTGCGAGATGATTAGCCTACCCTAGAGTGAAAACTGTGCTGACATAGCTATGCGACCTTACAGTAAGAATGCAATTTCTGATTGACATGGAACGTTAACCAGAACTGATTTCGGTTTTTAGATATTTGATTAGGGAACAGTGTTATAACTGTGGTTTACAAATTATGCTTCTTTGATCCGTTTATCAACGCCTCTGCATGTGGAAAACTATCTAAATGTGGATTAGCACTACCACGTATGAAGTTTGGATCTCAGTTGGTCTGACTACGGAAACTTGACAATACAGGGTACTCACGTTAAACTTTAGTGTCTGTATGTAAAATTTCGGCTTTCGAGGCTTAAAAATGTTTGGATTTTCAGTAGAACTAATAAAATTTTTTTGTTGATTGCCATATTTTTTCTCCACCGTACGTGTAGCTAAAACATTTCTTGATACATGAATGAATATTATTTTGATTTTGATATAGCCCGTGTGTGTTTGTGTATATTTCTTTTAAATACTTTTAGTAATATGAACATCGTTTGGCAGAATAGCTAGAGGTTTTTTTGTAAAATTGTTTGGGCATAAAAATGTTACTTATACAAAATATCATCGACGTGCATCTTAAAGGTATTTTATTTATGTATACCGTCTATGTATAATCCGTTGAAATTTTGTGGCCATGGTAGAAACGTGGTTCTTTTGAGGGATTTTGAAGCAGCCTCTGCTATATATCCTCCACAACATGTACTTGTGGTAACGTGGTGTCTAGATTTGAGAATGCTGCTTGATCGTTGTTCGGTTTACGTTCGTTTGAAAAAATCAAGCATATTTCCGGAAATGATGTACATTTTTAATAAGTGCAACTCTACTGTGCGGTTATTTGTAGGCTTTTCGTCGAACGCAAATAATCGAAGGAAGTACAAACCGCTATCGTCCTATGCCTCGCCGATAGCGCAAACTAGTGCCACAGCTCCAGCAGACAGCGGCGCCTTGCTGAATACGAATTCTAACAATAATTCCAATAGAACATCTAACAAACATCGTACGCCAGACGCTCTTCATCAGTCGAACGGAAGCGGGCGTTATATGAAAAGTCGGCCCGCGCCACGACCTCCGATTCCTCAGGCACAATCCGGAACTTCTGCCATTCGACGACAGCCGTCGCCCTCAGGGAATAGGTAAAATATAATGCTACCATTCGGTTATGGCCAGGCAGGAGTGTAATAATTTGTAATTGTATTACTACAGCGTAATTGGTATTATACTTTGCATTGATTTCTACGGACTATTTTTGCTTATAATCGCTGGTTTTAATAGTGTTTTTGGAGAGCCCGCTCCGTGCGAGTACAAGCGTTGATTTTGACTACAAATTTTAGATGGTTACTTCGGTTAGACGGTGATGAATGTGTTGAAGGTTTTTGATAGGCTTGGTCTATAAGCCGTTTCGGTTGAGAACTGGGGAAACGTTAGTAAGTTGTGTATTTTCCAAGGAGTATTAATATTACTGGCGATGCCTTGCAGCATGGGTGTGTTATTGAAAACGAAAATTACCCATTCAGCATAACGTGGTGTGAGTACACGATGGCTACGATGAGAATTATTTAAAAATAATTTTGAAGTATTTCGGAATACCGTCCAGTACCATGCTACAGTTTGTAAAAAAGATCAGTTATAATAATAGTTTTCGTAAATGTATGATAATATGCGACGTGCAGGGATGGTTGCATTAACTATTTTGGCAAGCCATAATTTTGATAAATTGTTTATACTAGGGCTCATTCATTAAGTGATAATTTTTATATGGACTAATTTATATCGGATGGTCAGAAGGACAAACGCTCGATGTCAGGTGAACTGCTGTGATGCATTTATGCATTATTAATTTTCTTATAACGGTAGAATGAAATATGTGACTTTTAAAGTAAGTGGTAGTTGCATTTGTACGTCTCAATATGTGGAATAAGGCCCTGAAGTTTCATATGACGTAAGAATATGAGGAAATGTATAATCAGAAAGTATCAACAAGATGTAATCATTTTTGAGCCTCATTTTTATTGCTAGGATCAGCTAAAATACCAAAAGGTCTGTCGTTTCGTCAGCAATTATTATCACAAATGGAATGCTGACGTACAGTTCTATCGAACCGATTTTCATCGAATATAATGTAAACACGGCAGGGTAGACGACGTGGACGGCAGTACCCCAGACTCCCGGTTTGATATTGGTGTCCACTCAGTTTACAACTGCAACAAATTTTTTTTCAATATGTTATCGTCATCTCAATATTGAGTTGACCCCTACAATAAGTATGTGCCTCCCCCGTTGAAATTTTGGTTCTTTTCCATTATCCCACCCAGTCGGCGTTTACCCAAAAATGGTCAGATTCTAGAAATTGGTATTTTTGTGATCCTCGAGATCATTTCAACCAAAAAATAGAATTTTTGAAATCTTAGATTTTTTCGGGTCCTAAGGGTCTCTCTCCCCTTGGGAACCCGAAAAAAATTTCTTAAAATTAGATTTATACCCACCGTTCGACGTGGCTTGATGAGCTGAGTCCAAAGGTGTTATTTTTAACGCTATCCGGATCTTAAGCTGTGGCCAAAAACTATCGGTGGCTGAGAGGCTCAGTAATTGAACAGTTTTTGGCCATAACTTAGAATATGGTTATCAGAATATATATGGTTACTCTTGGGACCCGAAAAAATCTAAGATTTAAAAAATTCGATTTTTTGGTTGAAATGATCGGGGAAGGTCCCGAGGATCACAAAAATACCATAATTTCCAAAATCTGACCATTTTTGGTCAAACGCGGGCTAAAGGGGGATAATGGAAAAGAACCGAAATTTTCTGGTGACGCCTTCAGACCCCGTTCTCATGGCCGCAAGTTATTGTTTTTGTATTGTGTTCTGTTTTGAGTGTTGATAACATTACTCTTGTGAATCAATCACTTCATTGTTAAGTCTCCGTCCAATAACAATGTTGTTCCGATAACGTTCGCAGTTTGTCATCAGAAAAAATGCACTATATGTACCATTATGTAAATGATATTTTGTATGAAGCAGTTAATTTTGTCAGTATGCATTATATTGTTGTACTACATTATTTGTTTGTGCTTGTTATTGGAAAAAAAATTAGTCCTTTTAGATACATTACACTTTTTAATATATTTAATTTGTATATGTGTACCCGTATATATATATAATGTAACGCCGACTATGTACTCATAATGACTTGTATATATGTTAAAATATTTTTCTATCAAATTGCAAAGTTGTTGTGTAAATTTTGTAAATGTTGTTCGTACAATGTATTATATATTCAATACGCGCGCCTTGAACGTTGGAAAATTCAATTTACACATTCTTTTAAGCTTTTGTTTTCTACACATTCGTTTCATGCTAACTCCATAATACATTACCATCATCGTTTAATTTTTGGGCTGTATTCACAAATATTAATACGTTTGATGCCTTGCACCGAGTTAGTTTGACTGCAAGTAAATATTTCTAGCTTCGCTGACTGTATTAACCCACTCCTCCTACGGCTTAAATTTTCATACATTTGCGACAGGGATTTTACTGATTTCTTTAACCTATCAAAATTATACCGGGGGCACCGTCTGGGGGTTGTCAAATATAGCATATTTTTTGGCGCAACAAATTAAAATTTCCCAAGGTTTTTGTCGTGCGGGAAGTACCTGAGGGCAAGAACTGGATGAGACCACAATTTCCTGGGGTCAGGCCATGCGAACGCTAGTAAGCATGCTGTGCGGACGACGTTTAATGATTATTAAGAAAGCACACATTGTGTTTGCAATAATAGGGTTTGGTACCCGACGTGAGGTTGTGACTGTTTGCATTGTAAGCGGACGCTGTAGAAGAAATAAGACAACACTAAAAATTTTGGCTAACTGTGTGGTTACCTATTATTTAGACTATGCTTTTTGACGCCTCATTGAACTCATAACGGTAAACCGGGTGGGTATTCCAGGGTTCCCGCGCAGCAGGGCAAACAGTGCAAACTGATATTTTTACAGGGAAAAACAGGGAATTTTGTCATTTTGCAAGAGGGAAAAAGTTGTGAATTCTAAAATTAAATTTAACCAGCATTTTTGGGAGAAATTCACGGTCTAACTCGGGGTTTCATTTTTTGTTTTAGGTTCCATTTATCCCTGGAACCGGTTTTAACACTTCGGCGTTTGCATCACCGCACATCAAAATGTTGATATTAATTAAATAGCTTTAATTTTTACATTATATTATAGTTAAACACTTATTTAAATAATTCGCGCGGAATTTTCGGAATTTGAATTAAATGTGAATTTAGCTCAGAAAACGTCTGCCTCTAATGTACCGGGTGCTTCTATAGTGGTTCCTCATAGTCGCAATCTCCGATTTAATCTCAGTTTGAAACAGGGATTTTGGGCTCTGGAGACAGGGAAAATGGTACCCCGAATTCCGCGGGAACCCTGGTATTCATTTACAACAGCAACATTTGGCAGTCACCACAAATCATCGAGGGCCGTTTATTAATATGCATTTTATTGTTACCAGCTATATTTTTGTGATTATAATTGTGTATAAATATAACAACTATTATATATTACACAAACACATTATGTGTATAGCATGGTGTATATAACATATAATTTTTATATCAGTGATAAAAAGCATTTGGGCTAAGGTATTTAGGCTTAAATTTACATAGTTTCCACGTGGGCTAATAGTGTATATGTAATAGATATCTTTTTATCAAATCAGTTTATCTCAAACGTAAAAGTCGTTCAAGACCCAAGGAGTTTTATCCTTTGAAAGAATTAGCTACACACTTGAAAAACAAGGCTTTATGCAGTGGGGCGAATCTGAGCAAATAGGCAATAAGAAACTAACGAATCCCACTCATGCCTAACTCGGCAAAATACATATTTTATATTATGCTATATCCGTACCTAAAAGTAACTTGATTGGTAATTAGATACCTTCAAATTCAACGGTTTGTCAAAACTCTTTAGAAAATTGGAAACAACCTCAACAAAAGCTAACTATATAGTAAGCCGCATTTCAATGATCTAAAATACGTTTGTGTAACTTTTTGCAAATGGTACCGCATGAGCGAGGGACTGTTATGCCAACATCTGCAATGTGGTGCCATGGAGCATTGCAACTTACAGAAAGCTTGTAGTGCATGCACGTAAATAATTCATGTGGGTCCTGCGTTCAATTGGGGTTGGAAGTTTAGATGCTCAATTTTTCATACAATCTTAAAAATAACTGTTTTATGTCGGACATATATATGTACTGCAGGGAATAACCGGAACCGAAATTTGCCGGAACCGGAGCCGTCCATTTAAACCGGATCCGGAACCGGAACTTGGTCTTCGAAATTTATATATAGTAAAGCAGATGAAGGAACAAAATTAAGGTATAGTGGATTTAAAATGCATTAAAAATAACTTTTACATTAAACTTAATGTTTTGCGATGGTATTATTGCCTTTCTGAAACTTTAAAGAGATTGAGGAAGCTGATAATGTTTATTTATCGATCAAATATGTCGATTTTTGGACACCCAGAGCAAAAAATGCCTTCCACTATATACCATTGCGTATACTGCGTCAAATCGAATATGCTTACAAAGCTTGGAGCGTAGAATACACACTTTCGCTCTGTCTCCAGTCGCCTTCCTTTACTACACATACGTTTGTTACATGTTCTGTAGGAAACTTGAAATTATTGGTTTATATGATTCTAAGAGAAAATAATAGATAGAAGGTAATTTTCTGATCAGGTACACTGTTTAGGGTAGCGTTGGACAAACAGTGCCCGTAAGTTAGATGATAATGATGATAACTTTCTAATTAGAATGCTATAAATGAGACACACTGTGATGCTGCTCGCACAGTTTCAATAAATACAGTTCTTTGCCAAGAAAGCAGTTTCTAGCTGCGTTGCAGATAACGTTAGTTTACTTCAATTTAGACTGATTTACCAAGTTTACAAGCGCATTGGCGGGTTCTTGAAGCAATTTATGTGAGCCAAGCATACCCTAAGTACTTCTGCGTTAGCCATACTCTGTTACCGAATTGGACCGGTTTAATTGAAACGTACCGCACAGACTTCTGGATGTGTAAAATAGCTGCTACAAGCAACGACCTGGCTTTGATTTGTTAACAAACTCCTGCAGGTTATTATGAAAAATTCCTACTGAAATTATGTGCCCTACTTACGTTCCAAACGGCAAATTGTTCAGTTAATCTTTTCTTTTGCTTGGTTGAATTGGAGCTTGATCATTGTATAATATATATTACATATGTTTGGATCACAGATGAAGCGAAAAACGTGGAAAACTTCAAACAAACTTTTTAAACCGGAATTCTGGTTCCGGTATGGTTTTTGCCCTTTGCCGGAACCGCAACCGGAACACGATTTTCGCCGGAACCGGAATTCCGGTTATTCCCTGATGTACTGTGTCATACATTATTTGTGTGGTCATGTTTACATATACATTTTAGTGCGACATTTCATACATTTGCAAAGTGCGGTTGTCCAAACAATTTTGTATGGAGTTTCAGTTCATGCGGCGCTTTTCTCTTTTGCCGGCATTTTCAGATTCCTTTGTATGAAATTTAATTGTAGTTAGAATTTTAGCAGTTTATAATATGAAATGTGCTGCATGATGTAGACATAATGTATTCTATAAATTTCCCAATAGTGGGCGCCCGTTTGACCTAACGATACTTTTTTAACCAAATAACGTAAGCGCTTTTAAAGCTTGCTTGTTTAATCCTCTCATGCCCACTAGGTCCAAATGGACCCAACGAAAATTGGGACTGGTTGTGTTTACTGAGTTTGTCGTATATGGTAAGTTGTTATTCGCTCGCATTGTGAGGTTCCTTAAGGAACCGAGCAACAGCTCTCAGATAGCTCAGTGGCGTAAACAAGTTTCACCCGTACGTTTCGGGTTCGATCCAGGGCGCAGGCTTGAGTTTGTCAAACATTGCACGATACACAAATTAATTCGGGCATGAAAGGGTTAAACGTAACAATATGACAATAGATTACTATAGTAATGGCTGCTATTCCTATTGTCTTGGCTAATCTCGCGATCATGAATTTTTTCGCGGGTTTTGTCAAAATTGAAAATATTTGCGTTTTCATTTCTGTGTCCATTGTTGAGTGTATATTATTGTATATGGTTTAAAGGAGTTGGCAGCATTATAGGTTATTCTTTTAGGATGCAAATTTTTATCCTGCATTTCTTTATGGTTTAGCTTAAGTGTTGGTTTGCGACTCTGTTATCTAGATATCACAGTCGCCCCAGCTGGAATACAAACTTATACACAGTAGTAAGTCGGCGTGGAGGTGGTAACTACACGAGCGAAGAGATTGAAGAAGCACTGTTGCTTTCCCTATTTTTCTCGGAAAACCAAAAATAGTTATACATTTTATACAACCCAAAATTATTTTACTCTGTTCAGGACTAAACAACACGTCTGTATTATCCCCAACTCATGGATCCTTATCGTGAAGAAGCCTTTCTACTTCCTAAATTTTCTTATCTTACGACTGCATAGCATAGTCAGGACCAAGCATTTGACCATTGGTTGTTTATCCTATTTTCCTTAGCCACATTGTGCACGTCTGCACGCAGTATTGTCCGGCAGGCTGGAGGAGATTTTTAAGTCGCCATTATCACAACCTACCAGTCTTATTTGCAGATTTGGGTACCTAATTGGAACGTCGCAGATACAGCAAATTATTAAATTACGGGAACTACCAAACTTAGTGTCGAGTACCCGGGTAACTAATCGGATACCAGGGTACCCAGCTAGCGATGCCCATGCCTAGCTCAGAGTCGCGTCAGTTGATACCTATTAATAAATTGGAAATACAAATTAATATACTAAGCGCCTAGGTCAGCTAATTTCCAACTACTTTAAAAAATTGTTGGACTTTAATGACCATTTAAAAAGTACAAGCAAAACCAGAAACATAATTTTCATGTCTAGAATAGGACAGAAAAGAGCAAAATTCAGTTTGGTTCGTGGCCTGCATTAAAAACGTCCAACGATAGCAGGGAATTTAAACTGAAAATCCAAATAATTTAGTATGGCAGTGGTATATAAGTTTAGTTTGTATTGATATCAGCCATCGACTGTGTTTTTGTTATATAGAATTCTGTGATCTTTGTAACTATATCCTGTTCTGCAATACAAAAGTACGCCAAGCTGTATGATATTATACAATTTAATATAAATAAAGTTTCACTTGTCAATGTATAGAGCGCTGTACATAAAAACATAATGGAAACTAAATTTTGAAGTTTCGCTTTTTAAGCATTGGCCCAGCTCAAAAACGGATGTAAGCCACTGGCTAACTTAAGACGTGGCTAATGTCAATACTACAGATCTATTTGTTGTACCTGGAACGTTTTTGAAACACTGGTCGTGAAAAATAGACTAAAAACGTATCGACCATGAAATCTAGAGGACCAGTTTGTTACCCCGTCCGAAAAATATAACGGCCACGGAAACGAAAAACCAAAAATCCGTCTTTAGTGAAATATGAACTGTTGGTATTAGGAATAGTCGGCGTCCAACGAAGGCTGTTTAATTATAGATGTAGCCGTGTGGGAGTGCTTTATCATTATATGGCAATCGGGGATTTTAGCGCTATTACGGCATAATGGAAAGCACTTACTAGCAGAAATCGCAATTGGTATGTATCTGTAAAACTCCAGCTGTCTAAATATCATATACCTGCGTGGAAAAAAATCCGTTTCTACATTGTGCAAACGCACCACTTTGCCCTTACACCGTTCTCTCCGT
Organism: Trileptium ribeirensis; assembly: GCA_030248225.1. NCBI lineage: Eukaryota > Metazoa > Nematoda > Enoplea > Enoplida > Thoracostomopsidae > Trileptium > Trileptium ribeirensis. The sequence goes on from JASANE010000612.1 coordinate 13,436, forward strand.
AATGCATTCATCTCGCTTTCAAAAGTTATAGTCCGAAATGTGCAGTGAGTGATGTCTGCTAGTTACCACCGCTATAAAATAACGTGTAGGTTATGCATCCAATTTTTGTATTTAGCTATTTTGGTATTCCAATTTTTGTTATCCAATTTTACATTAAAAATTCGATACAGTGTAGCCCCTATGGGGCGGCACTCCACTTCACGCCAAATCTTCCCCACACCTTGGAAGATTCCGCAGAACGTGCGTTAATATTGCAAAAAATATGGAAATTGGAAAATTTATCGCAAATTGGTGAAAATTTTGCGCAAACTAGGGAAATTCCGAGTTTAGAAATTCTACCCGCCTACGGACCATCGACACTTATGAATTTAAACGCTAATTGTAATTTCGCCCACAGAGGCGCATCGACGCACGTTACAACAGACATATAATGAAATTTATTATATATACAAATTTAAAACTTAGAATTCCATAAAACCTTTGACGAGTCGATAAAAATGTAAAATAAAAATGATTTCAATAGTAATAACGCAACTATAAACAAAAAAATTGACTAGATATTCTGCACTACCACACTTAACATAACAACCTTGTTTGCACATGTTTCCAGTCCCCTTATCATTTAAACTAGGCCTGCGATATTGCGGAAAAATTATATCTAAATCATTTTGAATTGAGAGCATAAATTGCACAGGCAGTACCAGTTTAACCTTTTGCTTCATTAAATTACCTTACATATCAATTAAATGTCGAACAAATTGTTGCCAGCACTCGGACTCAAATTGAGCCGTTGGTTTTTGAGTTGCGCTCGCTAATCACTGAGGAATGACGACGCTGTTGCTCGAATCCTTAAGCCTCCAAATAACGCAGGCGAATAACAACACGCAACCAAACGAACAGAGTTAATGCACTCCTTTCTTTGTATTATGTTCTACCAAAGGTACACGAGTTAAAGGGTTATAATACAAATCAAGCAGTCGGAGTCCTTCAATTAAAGTATCGTTTGATTTTTTGCCTATGACCACTTCGCTCCTTGAATACTCGTAGCCTAAAGCCAGATCAAGTACAACCAAGCCACTAGCTCAGTGGCAAACTTCACACAATTATGTTCTTGACCTGCGCACAACCGAGTCTAAAGTTTGAATATAAATAAATATAGTTTGCCTCAATTGGTGCCCTTATAATAATCTAACACCACTGAAAAATACCGTACTAGCAGCGGACGAAGCTAGGCTCACACTTTCTCAGCGTAACCCGACAATTATACATAACTCCACACTCATTTTGCATACAGTTCTTTAATTAGCGCACACAACTGTAATATGCCGCTCTCTAAACGATCTTTTTCGTAATACGAAATGGCAATACGAAAGCAGTTACTAAATGGATTCTTGTCATTGATAGCGAATCTAAAAGCAAAAAAGGTAATAGCTACCTAGGCATACTGTCGGTCATATACTTAGAGACTACAAATACACCGATTAAACTAAAAAAACGAGTTTCCTTCTCCATTCTCACAGAACACCTTTTTGCTTTTACGGCATTGCGGGGTGGAAGCGTTAAAACATTTTATAAAGGCTTTCAAGCATGCTGAATACGATGGTATTACGAACGGAGACCTGTTGTTGCTGTATTATACCAGATATAGCCGTGGGTGGTCTTTAGAAACGAAACATTTCCGCAAAACATTTTAAATGGTACCCGTATAATAGATAAGATTTTTAAGTTTGGAATATTTCTTAGCGGCCATGCTCGTTCCGTTTCCAGTTCGTTCCGAGATACTAATGATAGGGCTCCAAATGATGGACTTAACTCCGGGTGCAAAACCCTTCATGCTGCGACACCCAATATTCGAAAATAAACCATTATTCGGTACTGCTACGTTATATTTTCAGCTCAGTTGTTCAGCAAATTTATGTTCAGCTTTTCAACAAATTTTTCACAGCTGCGATGTTTTTTGACAAGCTTTATACGGTGCGTCCAGAGTTGGACGCCTATTGCAGAACGTTACTAGTAGCACTGATACCTGAATATATTCTTCAATTCAGGTTTTGTCCTGTAAAATGTTAATCTCGCACCGCCGAATGTTTGCCTTTCATTGAAGTATGAATAAAATGCTTTACGTACTTGTATGATTAAATTATAGATAAAAATTAAGCGACTTTAGTTCAAATGGAGAAATATAGTGATTATTACATTCGACAAGCAAGCAGAATATAATAATCTATAAAAACTTAGTTTAGGTTTTAAACGTCTTGATTTAAACCTAAAAAGAACACAATAATTGATGTATTTACTATTTCGAACATGAACAACTGCAAATGACAAATCTGTCAAAATTTGATATAGGATAATCAACTATATATAATCGGTGCTGTCGATGCTAATTTTTCATATCCCAGCGTATACATATACGGACGTGCTGGCTTCGGGAATACGGATGGAAGGTGTCAGAATGACCCTTATTTAGCCTGTGTAACCCTTTGGCGACCTCTAAACCCCTAAAACGCGACACCTTGAGTGATAAACCGCCAACGCAGACATTTTTCGGTCGGCAACGGCAGTGTTGACACAGGAAATTTGATAACAATAACGATGTAAAAAGAACAAATATGTAGTGATGGTGGCGCAGCATTTGTTTCGATAAGCTGTTTTCATCGATTATAAGGCGATTTTTGGAAAATTATTAACTTGCTATCATTATTTCAGAGGTCTACCGGATTCTTGTAATCCAATTACGTCCGACCCGACAGCCGACACGATCAAACTCTGCTTCTATAGCGTACCGAGCGTCGTCAGATTCAGATTCAATCAAATTTAGTATGCAAGCCAGATAGGATGCATTATGAACACGGTCTGACGTTTGTATATTAATCATTACGGAAAATCTATGCGCTTACCTTTCTCCGGACCAAGCAGATATACCATATTTAGTTTTAGCAACATCTAGAATATGTGCGGCGTTCATATGGTCTGGTAGCTGAATCCAAACAAAATAACCGCCCTAGAACGTAGCAATGGAATTAAATTAACTTTATTGTTCTCCTTATCGTTGCTATTAGTCCGAATCCAAGATTAATTGAATCAAAAGTACTAGAGATCTACAGTACACCATAGCATGAAATCATGATGTACCGCGAGAGCGGCGTTTTTAAACAAGGGTGAGGGGCGGCTGACTCATCATTGGCCCGAAATGATCAGCAAGGAACACCTCCCTAGAACTGGTGAATTTTTGTATTTGATCACAATTTTTTGGCTTGACAAATTAATTAATTAATCACCAATAATTAAATACTAACATGCCTAGGATTGTAATGCGTGAATTTAAACTTAAGATTATCCCAGCAATTATCCTATTTTGTAATATTAACCAATATCGAATTGCAAACCATAATTGTTAGGGCAAGTGCAGAATTTCGTTCGGTTTTTTGCTAACCAAACTTTGCGAAAATCAAATTAAAATGCTTGAAATTATATATCGTGTTCGAACAGAACTTTGGCGACTTTTAATTTACAGAAATTTGGTTGTTTAATGCCAATCAACTTTGTAAAATGATTATCCGGGGTACCGTCACGAACAAATTGTATGCAATAGTGACGCTACCAACTAATTGATTATATACTTAAGCTTTTGAAGTTCCTGAACAGAATCGCTTAATTCCAATCCCACAAAATGTTCCATAACAAAAATTTCGGTAATTTTACCTAACTTTTCGCGACTGCAAAATGTCTTGATTTCAATCGTGTAGCAGTGTGCTAGTGAACAGTTTTGCGATGAATTTCAATTAACTAAAAAGCGTTAAGTAACAATTTTTATGCGAATTACACAAACAAACAGTTGGCGTGGTCACCTAGGTTTACTCGCGCACAACAAAATTCATACAGTATCACAAGCTGGTATATACCAGTTCGTGGTACGGAATTTACATGCACAGACATTTGCAAATCTGTGACGACCTCAACATTTCCATTCCGCTAAAAGGGCCATGGGCTTGGCTCCTAGATACGGCCTCCCGCCGCCCATTTTTAGAAATCAGAGCGAACCAAAAACCCTCTCGTAGGCTTGAGAGAGTATTATATGAAAACTGGTTGATTTACAGTTACGGACAGAAAAAAAGAAAATATTTTCCGCCAGCGATTTGGTTGTATTTGTGTTAACAACAGTCCAACCATAAGAAACCAAAATTATGCAGTATAAATAGTAAATCTGAAGTGATGAAAACAAAGTGAAAATTTAAGTTTTATACTTCTATCAGCACGACCTAGATCTATGTTGATTGATTACAATCGTAGTGATTACCACTGCATCTTGAGCGCTTTTTTGTAAACAAAATGCAGGATGACCAAGAAATCAAAGAATAGCTACGCGGATTACTTTTGATGTCAATGTCCACAAATATACGCAGTTTAAGGGCAAGGTGCTTCGACGAAGAATGTTGTTCTGCACCTAAGTTTTTGCTTTCGTATTCAAAATATTTACTTGACTTTAATCCATTTTATTCCAAAGTGTGTACGTCTTTTATGACATGCCTAATGCTGTTTTAAAATATTATTTGCAGATGAAATGAAATCTGCTTTTATTCCGACATTTTTCAGTATTTTTACCTTTGAGAGGTCGTGACACTATTCTGGAAATAGAATGTCGATGGTTTGATTTTCAGAAAGAGTGCCAAATTTTCTCTGGAAAAAAATTTCAGATTAAAATTTCATGTATGCAGATTTCTCCATTTTAATTCACGCAACTTTCTTGAAATACTACAGACGTACTATGTAAAATGCGGAAGCTAATTTTTATATTGCATTTTTTAATGTAGCTGGAGTGCCAAAATGATTTCTCAGAAGCGTTCATGAAATGTGTTATTTATACAACCCAAATAAGAATCCATACCATTTCATATTCTCTCGCTTACAGATTTTTTCCCGATATCAGGACATTTGGTTCCAAAGTAACTTGTTTATTATATATTATTATTATTATATTATTATTATATATTTCACTAACTGACGCTGAATAAATATTTCTTTTTTTATTGCTAAGATTGAGTAATCAATTATTGCTAAGTTCTAGCTTACTATTTATTTTCACCTATGACATTAGTTGTGTAGTAAAAAGCAAGGGCTGTCCAAAATACAAAGAGTGTTCTTACATACAGCGGTTGAATGATTTTTCATTATTTTTGACTATCTCATAGCTCGTAATATTTTTCACAATAGTAAGAGAGTTTCGAGAGCTCCATTTTTAAAAAACAATGCCAAATTTATATATCCTTGAAATAAAAATTAAGCTCAATTTTACTAACATTTTGCTATCAAATGTTAAGTTTTCAGTATAAACTTAGGGTATACAAGAAGGTATATACACTCCAATCGGCGCCTTCGTTACAAAGCTTTCGACGCTTCGTTAATTAGCTTATGTTGTGTTAATTATATCAAGAGCTGAGTTTAAGTTAATTTTCTCAAGTACCTAACCCTGTAATGCCTGAGCTAGTTTGTTTATTGTACAATGTTGGACAAACATAAGCTGCTGCCTCCGATCGAATCACGATCGCGTGGATGAGAACGGCATACGCAAACAACTGAGCTATCTGATAGCTGCTGCTCAGTTTCTTAAGGAACCTTGTGCAGTGATCGAATAACAAAGCGCATGCAAACATACGCAACGCAACATACTGGCAGAATTGTGCATGAAAGGGTTAATGCTTGGATTATTTTCGTAGTCACATCCTTGCAAAAGTGTTTACGCGTCTTATATATTAACTAAGTGTACCGGTTAAGCATATTGCTTGGGGAAGAAGCTAACTTATTAATTCCCTTCCTTGTGAAACCTTTTGCAGTCTTGATAGATAATTCTTGGCTGTATCTACTGTTAGACCTCACGGTTACACTCTCAATTATTATTGTTTGTGGCTGCTCTTTTGTCTTCTAGTATTGTTTTGCTCGTTGCAAGCTTAAGAAATTATTGTGTGCAAAGAATCTTCTTGGACTTCGCTGCAGTGCTCTCTTACGAAACACATAGCTTACCAAGATAGCATGTACTACCTACCTCAGGCAGAACGTATTTACTTCCATCTGGCAACTTCCTCAAAGCTTCACCGACAGTTCGGACTCTTTCCTGTAAAACAAGAGTAACACACAATATGTATTACTTTGCGAGGAGGTATCAAGACCCAAGTGCTATGGCACATGATCGACAGCGGCATAGGAAATGTTCTGTTCACTATTTGACCTCAATGTACTAACATTTTGACATTGAATTATAAATCTCGTAACCGTATACAGAAACCAATACAAGAAAATTAGACTGGTCCTTTTATAGCGCTAAATTTTAGCTAGACATTGGTTACACAGAAAAAATATTTTAGATTTGTTTATTAAGGACGCATTAACATGCGAATATTCAGCGTGAAATGGTTAATAGAAGCTAAACTTCAAGTTGGTAACATCACAATGCAGGTTAGCTATTATTAGCGCTTTCCAAATTAAATAATCGTCCGCTGGTTTTCGTATTTCCAAACAAACGCATGCACTCGTCACCATTGATAAATGTAACGTCAAAAATATCATTTTCAAATTTTCTAAGCTCAAGATCCATTATGCGAGAGTAAACTTAAAGTGAGCCCAACAACCACCCTCTTTTGTTATACCTGATATCGAATCGCAAACCTTTGTTATCGAAAAAAGGATGAATTTCACTCCGTTTTTCGCTAACCGAAAATCGCCAAAATCCAATCCTAGTGGCAAAAATTATACCTTGTGTTCCAACAGAATTTCGGCGTTTTCAATTTGCGGAAATTCGGTTCCACAATGCCTAATCATTTAAATTTGGATACACATTTAATGTAAAAGTGACGTCACAAGCAAATCGATCCTAGAGTTCAGCTTTTGGTGTTCGCCAACAAAACCGCTTTAATACAATTGCGGTAAATTTTAATCCCCAAAAATATGGGAAATTTTACTAGAATTTTCACGAATACAAAATGGCTAATTTGAATCGCGAGCAGTGTGTTCGCGAACAGTTTTGCGCCGAATTTAAATTGATAAAAAATGTTTCATAATTATGCAAAACTTATGCAAAAATATAAAATGCATAGCATGGTTAATGGGTCACCTTATGTTTAGTCGCGTATTAGTTTGTTCCAGTTCGTGTCAGGTCCTGTCCACCCATAAGCAATCCGTGTTTTGAGAGATGATTTTACTCCAGATCAATCTATCATACAAGTTATAAGTGGATTTAAAGCACTTCTTCACTAATTCTGCAGTCTCATTGCATCGACGTAGATATTTAGACCACTTCTGCAGAGAGTAATCACTAGCGCGCTTAAATGTTGTACTAAAACCTTTTGAGACTGGTTTTGCATACACCGACGATTTGTAGAAGGTAAATTTTGATATTTGTTGTTAATTTTTAACATATAACCATTAATTTTAAAGACTGTATTTTAAGTTATCATTATGACTTGCCACCTTATAAGAAGACCTCCTTGCGAAATCCGTCAAAGCGTCAATTTCTCATAAATTGGATATATTTTGAGCATACAAAACATTCCTATGCGATAGAAACCGAATTCTGATCGCGACTGGGTCCCACAAAGTACCAAAACATACAAAATCGTGGCGCCACGACGTGTCTTGCACGATCAACTGCTAGAAACTATGTTATTTAAACATTTCTGCCGTTACATTCAGCAACATTTTGTTCGCTTTAGCCCTTACACGGTAAAGCCCAGACTGTAATATTTGCATTTAGCCGTTGAATTGCTGAGTCTACCTGGCTCTTTGAACCCCGGGCCCATCGTAGGATTCTGTGATAACGGATACTATATTAGCATTTACCCGTCCAATTGCGGAGGCAACCGACTCTCTGCACCCCGACCCATTGTAGGATTATGTCACAACGGAAGTCATGCATTATGTCATGTTACTGTTTGTCCGGCTTATTTTTAGGCTTTCTTTATTAGATATTAGACGGTGAAAGATTAAAAGAGTACACAATGTCCAGAGCAAAATTTGAAATTTACTGAATAAACAAGTCCCATTTCTGATAAGTGCTGCGTGGCGTTATGTTATACAGGATTTCAAGGACAGCTGAAAGTTATGCGCCTTGATAAATCTGTTACCACTGTAACGCTAAAAATAAATCTCAAGAGACTCACCATGTTTACATAGCAGGCCCAAGAATTATTCTAGCATTTTTGTACGTAATCAATGATTATAGTATAGAACGATTACGCCAGTTTAAGCTATATTTTATGTAGACCATGGCGACTTGTCAAACATGTTAGACCTCAGATTCGTCCTGTATTTGTTTTATTTTTTAAAGCGTCCTCTAATAATTGTCCTCTATATCGCCGTTTGGTCATCTATTTTGTGACCGACGAATTTGGGAAATAATGTGGTTGCGAAATTAGTAACAGAGCTAGAATTTTACTAAATTGCGTGGCATTTGTTTAGCATTTAGCCACGATTAACTATGATTATGACTGTCATTAAAGTCAAAACATTGCATTCCCAGTCTCAAAGTCTCTCGGTCAACTCGACTGAATCCCGTTCCGCCTCTACCTGCATAATACTATTCTTTCCATATATATGCTATATATGTCTGAATTGTGGGATGACGCAAATTGTTTGTACATGCAGTTGTCACGTACACGTATATCTTGTTTGTGTGCCATCTGTATTCTGATTTGAGCCAAGGACCTATCGTGTATAACTTGTGAAAATTAAGATTATGGCCCCTAAATTTAGCTATGGTAATAACAACTGTGTTAAAGCTGTTAAAGCCCTATTCCTAAGCACAAATATTGGCTGAGATATTGCAAAAAAGCAAAACCCTTTTAACATTATTTACTTGGACTGGGTGCTTTAATGATTATTACAACAGGGGATTGTTCATTGAAAAGAAGTTAAAAAAGTAATAGATGAGTTGTAGCGTTAAAGTATTAATGGTAACATTTTTGGAACGTAACAAGTCCTCTATTTTCGCGGGAAATGTACTCTGTTATTTTCATTAACCAATCCGAGCATGTATGTAGGTTTACCAATAAGTCAGCCCACCAAAGGCCAACAATAATCAAAAATCATTTTCAAATCCATACAGTGCAAAATTTTTACCCAGGGTTTTGTTTACAAAATTTGAGCTGTGCTAATTTAGGGCATTTCTAATTTCACAATGTATTTTTTCGTGATACTGTGCTTTTAATAGAAACAAACACAAGCATATGATTTTCAATTTTGCGATGTTAAGTAGCACATTAAAATACAAAAATAAATTACATACAATACATTAAAATATTAAAATACAATACTTAAAAACATATATAAATACAAAAATATATAAATACAATACATTAAAATACATGTGCGCCAATCCCGCCAATCGTAGTGTTTTCTATACAAAAGACAATTATTGTTTCATAGTAATACAGACGCTCGAAAAGTCGAGACTAACATATTATTGCTACACTGACAATTTCGGAGGTTAATTCGTGTTTATCGTTGAATCCGTTCAAATTTTTTCCGTTCACTGGATTCCAACTATAAATTACCTAAGCCGGATCAGATGATGATTGATGTGTTCATTTTTTAATATAGGTGTGAAATTCGTATTCGACTTTGTGCAAAGGCCCCGTATTTTGCACAAAAAAACCCTGACTTATAAATGGCCGACATTTATTAAAACTTCGTAAAGCCAAGTGCGATTAAAGCATATATACGTAGCGTTACAATCGCAATATTATATACAGGTGTAACGCCACGTATTTATACTTTTCACACGCATTTAAATGTATATAAATGCATTTAAATTTATATATATATATATGCAGTTACTTTAATTTATTAGATACGACATACCTTATACATTTCCCGGTGATACCGAACAAATTCCGTAACTAAGCCAGACTCAAGTGCAGTTGATATAATTGCCGAAGTATAATTATTTACAGATCCGCCGCTAATCGGAACACCACTTAAACAAACTATAACGAAAATTACTTATCGGTACCTTACTGATTGAAAATCGTGTTCTTGATGCTTTAACGATATTCCTCAATCACTATAAATACAACATAACCCATATTATCGAATCATTAAAACCACGCTCTGTCTATTAATACAACAACACTATGGGTTGTCCGACACATCCAAAAACATGGTTGGCGGGTATTGGTAGTCCAAATGCACCCATGACGTGAGACTTTAAAAGTGTAAGCCGAGCCGTTCAAGAACATGGGTAGGGTAGGTCATGTTTATGACAAACAAAATGTGCGTGTTCCTAAGCGATATAGCCAAAATTTATCGCCATGTACCGCGGTCCAAAGCTTAAATAGTATGCAAAGAACCGCATGCTTCTATCAAAATTTTACCGAGAAGTCATCCTGACATGGATGCTCCACCCACCCAGTTGAACTGAAGGATCATAAAGTACTGTAATGCCACAAAACGTCAAAAATGTGCAATTTAGCCAATCGATTGCAAGTGTAAATACATATGACAGGGAAAATTTTACCGGTTTTTAGCCCAGTGGGAAAAATTTGGGGATAGTTTAGCCAAAATGGTTTAAAATTCGCATATTTTTAGTCCATCAGAGAAAAATTTAATAATTTTAAATAGTTCTAATGGCTCAAAAACGTGCCTGTGGGACCCGAGGGGCATGAACAGTGGAGGCCAAAATTTACCATTGGGGCATAAATTGGGGGGGGTGTCGAAATACCTGGGCCCCTTCCCCCTGCTAGGAGATGCCAGTGGTTTGGATTATGACCGATTGAAAGATCATTGAAAGATTGTCATGGTGCAAATACCGATTGTCGGGGGCCCTATTTGGAACCAGATGCATGAAATTATGGCGCCCCAGTCTTAAAAAGGCCTTTTAACTCTAACAACAAATCATTAAATTTTTCATCGAAAATCGCTTAAGTTCTTAATAAATCCCATCTGTCAGAAGTGCCGCTAAGACGTCTTAGGCAATAGAAAAACCAGTTTTAAGCAATTTTTCGAAACTGATTTAATTTAATTTTTACTAATGAATGGGATTTTAGAATGCTGTAGTTTTTTGTGCTAAAAGGATGCATTTTTGCAAGGGAAGCAAAAAATTTACTACAACCAAAGAACTAAGCTCAGAATTTTAACGAGGATGCATATGTGTTTTTCCCAGTGAATCTAAAAATTCTGAAACGTCCTGGGATACCCAACATCCAATTTAGAGAAGCCACTCGTCATGCTATCTTGGTAATACCCTAAAACAGAAGAAACATTGTTTCGTCAGTATTATCAATGCGTCCTAATTTGTGACAGAAACAGCGGAATGTTTAATGCAAAGAAAGTATTTCAACGATTACAATAATTAAACAATTTCAAAAAATATGCAACACCTTATGTAAGGCTAAGATCATTAATGTTTTTTTCTTATTACATTTGCTTCGAGTGTTACTAAAGGTACGTTCACGTCGAGTTCAACTATCATTTTTTCTTTCGTAACGGAAAAAAATTAAAAAATCTATACGTACCGATAAGTAAGGAAACTACACCAAAATTTAGCTAATTGAGGCGAATAATTGTGGTTTACAAAGCCGTTAGATTTTGTTAACAATAACCAGAGCAGCGGATCTGGACTTTGAGATAGATACAAACGAACTGACTGAACTGAACATCTAACACGACACTAGACTTTGGCTCTTTTGCAGACACATACACTAGCACAGTGTATATAAATAATTTAAAAAAAATTCTTACAAATTTTTCCAAAGCTGCCGAAACCATTCCGGCGCCTCCAACCATCCCAGTCGAAGACCTGGAGTGAGTATCTTGGAAAATGAACCGTTGCTTATAACATGACCTTTGTACTGCGGATCTTGTCTAAAACCACTGCGGATATTTATGTATGAGTAACTGCACACCACACTGCTCGTTCGATATGGGGCGGGTCTGTAGAAACAGCTACAGACCAAAAGCGCCGACCATATACAATACACAAGTAACGTATAAAACTAAAGAAGTTGCTCCTATGTAGAACGTGTTTGCTCGGCGGTGTAATATAATGCAACGTTACCGGATAACTGGATGCTGGTGCATGTAAAGCAACGAGCAGTTTGACGAGATACTAATTACGCCAAGCGATTTCAACGAGCTGCCCTGCGAAATAATATAATCACGTGGTTTTCAAGGTATGATTCGTGTGAAAAGGTGTTGAAAAGGCGGGGCTGGCAAACTTTTTTTCGTATGGGAAGTCTGGGACTTTCTACTGAAACGGAGTAATGTAGCATCCACCGCTCCCATACGCGGAAAGGCCAAAATGGTAAATAGAACATGAATAAATGCCACAGGTTACGGACACTATTAGTCATTACCCGCTACCGACAGAAATGTTCCAAAACTAATGTCTTTGGACGTATTAGCGTTTCAACGATTTTGTATGTATTCATTACATTTTTGTTTTGACGAAATCTGAAATCTAAGGCGACTGCATTATTGTAAATACATTTTTACCTTAAAAATTTTTATTTATTATTTACAAAGATTATCAATAAGCGAAAAGTGCTCTTCTGATTTGGCGAGTGCTGTAGTATTTTAACAATGAATGTGGCGTAGAACGACACAACGAATTGATACAATAAATGAAAACCTCAGAAAAATCTAAACTAGTTGTCAGGTTTCTGCAAACTTTAAAAAAAAACGCCACACGATGGCTCGGATTTTGGGACTTATGTTCCAAGATTTGTTGGAGGCCCAATAGTTGGTCGAACAAATCGCAAGTAATGGTAATGATAAAAAGTTGAAGATATCACGGCAAAAATAGCAGATCACCATTTTCAAGATTTTGGAAACAATATGGATTCAGTTTGAACATGTGACAGTTTTGCCTTATAAATCGTAACTTTCTGGTAAATGTTACGTAGGATCGCCAAACTTTTGCTGTTACAACCATCAGACTTCCTTAGGGTTTCCTCACACTACCAGGTGAAAACGTGCAATAAATAGCTTGAACTACAAAAAATGTATTCAACAGGCTTTCAATCAAGCACCAACCGCGCGGCAACTAAAACATCTTAGTATGGACTTAAAATAATTTTAATTTTTTACATACAAAATCTTGCAGGGTAAAATCTTACCAGAACATCTCATCTTTTGACTCCAAATAGATTTTTCTACCTGAATATGTGGGGTATAAAACTGCGATAACCTAAATTTCAAACGTCATTGAGACGCACTGGAGCAAAATTATAACTACATAGCTCGATATCTGAGGCCGACCTGAAAACTCCATGCAGTTAGTTGCGGACAGAAATAAAACCAAATTTAATTGTCGGTGAAAAATTATTAGCAGGTGTTCAAATTAGTATTCGCAAAACTTTCGAGGACATTAATTTATTTTTTTATTTCTTTCAGTGCCTGCCTATAGAATGCTTGGCAGAAGTAAAACGACCATAATACATATAATTTTGCAACTACAGTCACCACCAGACATAAACGGTACCTATGGAATGCTTGTCAGAAGTAAAACGACCAGAATGCATATAATTTTGCACCTACAGTCACCATCAGACATAAGCGGTACCTATAGAATGCTTGTCAGAAGTAAAACGACCAGAATGCATAAATTTTGCACCTACAGTCACCACCAGACATAAGCGGTACCTATAGAATGCTTGTCAGAAGTAAAACGACCAGAATGCATATAATTTTGCACCTACAGTCACCATCAGACATAAGCGGTACCTATAGAATGCTTGTCAGAAGTAAAACGACCAGAATACATATAATTTTGCACCTACAGTCACCATCAGACATAGGCGGTACCTATAGAATGCTTGTCAGAAGTAAAACGATCAGAATACATATAATTTTGCAACTACAGTCACCATCAGACATAAGCGGTACATACCTATAGAATGCTTGTTATAGTAAAACGACCAGAATACATATAATTTTGCAACTACAGTCACCATCAGACATAAGTGGTACCTATAGAATGCTTGTCAGAAGTAAAACGACCAGAATGCATATAATTTTGCACCTACAGTCACAACCAGACATAAGCGGTACCTATAGAATGCTTGTCAGAAGTAAAACGACCAGAATACATATAATTTTGCAACTACAGTCACCATCAGACATAAGCGGTACCTATAGAATGCTTGTCAGAAGTAAAACGACCAGAATGCATATAATTTTGCACCTACAGTCACCATCAGACATAACGGTACCTATAGAATGCTTGTCAGAAGTAAAACGACCAGAATGCATATAATTTTGCACCTACAGTCACCATCAGACATAAGCGCTTGTTATTAAAAAATCTGTTGAAATTTCAATCGATTTCGATTTTGGAGCAATTAGATTTCAAATTTGGCAAATTCGATTATGTTCGAATAAATGAAATCATGATGGATTTCGACCGATTGCGAATAAACGGAATTTCGAACAATTTCATTTTTGTTTTCGATTGCACTTTATTTTTGGCCAAGATTTTATTACTGTGTGACACTGCTACAGCTCGCTTCCACTTAAATGCGATAAACTTTGACTTGTTTCCTTTCTGTGTGCTTAAGAAGAACGATATTGTAAAAATATTATAAATTAACCTACAAAGCCTACAAAATAATGCACCTAAAGGCAAAAATATTCCCTATAACGTACTTTCGATCGAATGCAAACAGACGTTTCGGAGAACCTTTATCAGTATAGTACAAAGCGTTGTATACGTCGTCGCAAATGGCAAGCACATTATGTTTACGGAGCAGAGCTACGAGTTTGGAGCATGTTTCTGAAACATTCGCAACAAAGTGTCTTCATATATAAGTATTACAAAACCAGATGAAATATATTTCATAATGACGCCAGACATAGTAACGGCCCGTGGATGGATATCGAGATTCGTACGCTCTCATTAATATTTCAATCCAACAAAATATACAATGAATACACAAGGCGAGATAAATCGGAGCAAGTGTACGCTAAGCGATTATCATTAGGTATCAAAAAATTGATCTTCTTTACAAAGGCCAAGAAAACAAACAGTACACCGCTAATGCATTAAAAGTAATAATTAGACGACCATTTTTGCATATTTTAAAGCCATATTCCTCTTAATTTCATATTCCAAAGATCAAAAATTTTATAAACTTTCAATTTATATAAAATCATAACCGTAAAGAAAAAACTAAAATATGAAGAGTTGTTTTTTCACGTTGTGGGCCCTTACAATGTTGGATGCATACCATGAAAATACTGTTCCTTTCATCCTGTTCAGCAGCCACTGTAAACACACTCAAACCCGTGTGTTTAACATGTTAAAAATAACCATAAGCCCATCGCTCAACTCCAACAAACAAAAAATTGATATTATCAAATTTTGAGATGATACATAGATTTTTGTGGCAATTTGTGAACAGCTGATGCGACAAAAAATATTGTATTGACAAAAGTAGCATAAGAGGATTCCGTACAGTGGTGCCATTTTTTATTCAAAGCTTCTGGGCAGCGTTATAGCTCAAAATTTTGAGGATCATATGTGGATATAACCGCAAGCTTTGTGAGATTACTGACAATAACATATTGCGATCGCTCAAACACAAAGCGAGGTGCATAAATAGATTCTACTAGCTGGGATACCCGGTGCCGCCCGAACGTGGAAAAGCTTTGCGGCATAGTAGCCTGGCGAATTGATTAGCATGACCTAACTGAGTTTTTTGCGTAGGTTACAATGAAGATTCGAACTGTGCGAATTCTCCAAACTGAATGAGCTTAATAGACAACTTTGATCAGGGTTCATTCACAAGAACGAAATAACTTTGGCTATCATCTGTAATCAAGCCGTAAGTCGTTCTCATCATAGTGAAACAATACCCGGCTTTCGTTCAGGCGATAGTATATAGAGAACTAGCACGCAGACAGACCATATGAACTCTGGTTTCTTTTTAAAGCACGCAAAACTCTATACTACACTACTCATTATAAAGTGTTTAACCACACAAAAGTAGCTCCGGCGTTTTGAAACTATGTCGAAAAACTGTGTTTCAGTACGTTTGGGGGCGACGTCGGCACTTCCAGGTGGTAGTCACTACTACACCAAAAAGGCGGAGAAACGTGAGCAGAGAAGGATAAAAATGATCAAAGGAGGGTGTTACTATCTTATTCACATACCACAGCACCCATTCTTTTCATTGCACTACACTATGGCACATCAAGATCATGAAAAAGAGATTAAGTAAAGAAAAAATACTATACGAAACAAAGTGATTCACATTCTCTCTGGAACGATCTTCTTAACGTTTTGTAAAGGGAATTCGAAAGTAGGGGCGCCAAATGTGACTGAATTATCGAAGAATGAAATACTGCGTCATAAAAAGATGAGAATAAATATTTGCGCCATCGCATAATCATGATTGCATGAAGGTTACGTTTATGAGTGACAGTAAATAACTAAATAAACGCTACACTAGAGGTTAATTAAAAACGCTTGAATAGCGGTGGAATAGAACATGGTCCCCCTGCTGAAGCGTCGCCTCTTATATATATAGATAGACGGTGGAATAGAACACGGTCCTCGGTGGAATAGAACACGGTTCTCCTGCTGAAGCGTCGCCCACTGAACTACTACGCTAATACAGACATCCAAAAGTGCACCAATTAACGCAATACTTAAGCTAATACATAATTAGCTAACCCCCAAACTATACCACCTGGGAGTTAAAAAATAAGTTTACAACCTAATTTGGACTTTGCTGATTCAGAACATATATGGGTCGGCAGAGCCGGAGCTAGGCAAGTGGCGGCCCCCACCCAAACAAAATTTGGGGGCCCCTGATGGAAACATCCAAATAATAATATTTTGGACGTAATACATTTTGTGATACAAAGTTCTACTGCCTTAAGTCATCCCATCCTTAAAAACTATATGCAGCAAAATAATCCCAAATAACGTTTCAAATTTTAACGCGAATGCAAGGTACATATTATTCCAATTTTGCAGCGGTCGACAGGGTCCCATGCAATTTGTCAATGTTGATTTTCTCTGCGTCTAACAATTCTTAGCTCATAGTGCGCTTCACTAGAAAAGTGTCACTTGTACCGCCACGCAAAGGGTAACATGTACCTTACACAATTGTTATTCCAGCATTCAGTTGCCGATGAGTACAACATGGTCTGTGGTCCACAAATATTATTATCAGTTACCACATTTTGCCATAAGGTCACCTTAAATGTTAACCCTCAATGGAATCGTTTCTTCCTAGCCTTTTTATCTGCAAAGAGGTAAATCAACTCATCGTATTTCAATTGAGATCATGGCTAACGCATTCAGCCGCTCATCTCCCATAGTTGAACGCAGTGGAGATTTGATTAGCTTGAGTTTAGAAAAACTTAGTTCGGCCGACGCAACGGTGACCGGCAAAGTAAGCAACACCCTAACCGCTATGGCATAGTTGGGATATGCTTCTTGCAGATTGTTATAGTAGATGTAGTTTAGAATATCCCTCGCAGATTCTAGCTGAACAGTATCCTTGTCGATAGACGACAGCAGATTGTCGAGGCGAACAATTTCCTTCTCCAAATTCAAACTGTCTATACCTCCCATTTGAACCTCGAAGTCCTTGCAGTGCTGTTTGAGCAGACCCTGATTGCACAGCTGAACGACTGACTGGCTAGAGAACAAAAAACCAAATTGCTCCCACAGCTGCTTCATCTGGTCAAATCGTTCGGTCAGCGAGGTGAGTGTTTGATCAATTATCCGAAGGAAGAAGTCGTTCTTAAACTTTGTCTCGCCAGATGTCGTGACATCATCTCCAGATTCGTATTCAAATAGTCTCTTTTTTCGGCGAACTCGTACTTCAGGAAATGTCATATCAACGTCCATCGTGTCCGCGATATGTCGTGCGTCCGTGCTTGCTGACTCAAAACCCTGTGTTCGATAATCCTGAACAAATCGAATCGTCACCTGCACTTCCAACTGCTGTACTTCAACGGAAGCTTTCGGATATTGAAGAATCTTGCTCGTCTTGTTAATTTGAAACAAAATGTCATACCATATAACGATAGCACGGATGAAAGGAAACGCCGAAATGTTCGCTTTGAGTGCCTTGGCGTCACCGGCGGTAGCACCGTCTCTCTTTTCTAGAGACAGGCCTTCCAGCTCATCTAGCGCATCTCTAATGTTGCTGAGTTCGTATCGGAGCGGCTTCAGCGCGCCGATCCAGCTTTCCCAACGTGTGTCAGCTTGGCTTTTTAGCGTGATAGCAACATGACGCTTGAGAATTGCCCATCGTTGAGTAGAGGACGAGAACAAAGTGTAAAGCCGGGTAATTGTGCCAAAAAAGGTGACAGTCTCGGCGGAACTCCCGGCGGCATCGGCTACAATTAGATTAAGGGAGTGATTCGCGCGCGGCACATAAAATGCACGCGGATTGATTGCAAGCAGACGCGCCTGAACTCCGCTCTTCTTCCCTTTCATATTGGCTCCATTATCATAAGATTGCCCCCGACAATCAGCAATGTTAAGACCCCATTCACCAGCCTTGGCGAGGAATGATTCGAGTAGTTCCTTTCCTGCGGTATCTTCTACATTCAGGTAACCGAAGTAATGCTCCTCAATTTCAATGCGGACTCCTGGGTCGCAGCGTACATGTCGCAAGATGACAGTCATTTGCTCCTTGTGAGAAATATCTGGAGTGCAGTCGAGACTAACGGCATAGTATTTAGTGCGCTTTAAATCCTCCATATTTGCCTTGTGAAATTCTTTCGCTATCAACTGCAACAGTTCGTCTTGTATGTGATGACTTAGATAATGATCCGCTGTTGTCGCATGCTTCACCCGATCAAGCAAGTTGTTCAAAACTGGATCGTATTTCGCCATAAGCTCCACTGTCCCAAGGAAATTGCCGTTGAACTGAGAGCCTATGCGCTCGTCTGATCCTCTAAATGGTAAATTGCGCTCAGCCAAATAGACAACAATGTCGATTAGGCGATGCAGTACAGATTTCCAAAAATTGCGCTCTTGCAAAAGCAATTCCATCTCACGCTTGTCAATCGTTGTTCCAGAAGCGATCCCTGGAATTTTTAAAATCTATCATATATTTACACCTAGAGTTATTGTCTGGTTTAGTAATGTAGGCAGTTCTTGCTAGCCTGTAGAAACCGGAGGTGGGGCGCCCCGCAAAATGTGCACCGAAATTTAAAATCTCACGTGCAAATTTGGATTTTACGAATAAAAATACCAATTTTCCGAGCCCCGGTAATTTGACTGGTAGGCCCCAGGGTGACATTTTCGGATGACGCCGTATTTCAGAGGAGGGCATGCCAGTGTTGCATACTTAGGTTGTCATAAGCTCCTTCGGGAACAGGTATATATATTATTGAAACTGAAAGTGAAATTCTAAACCGTGAAACGTGTCTAATTTGCATCTACCTCCGTTATACCATTTATAACTAATGTTAAACTTTCATGAATTATTAAACGTTAACATTTCATTTAACATGTCATAATCAAATTTGGCAAGAAAATAAAAAGAAACAGTGAGAACTTATCGTCTCGGAAGCTTACATATGCTGTTCGGCTAAAGTAAGCTAAATACTCGGTTGAAGTTTGAAGACAAAGTCAAATCCTACCCTTTCTTAAATCCATCCATGCCATGAAACAATTCTGGTGACTGGAACCTGTTTCGTGATCTTTCAACCTCCGAGTTAGTCCTTCCCAGATACTGATCCCTCCGTTCCGCCACGGAACGTCCGTTGTCCCGAAAATCTTACAACAGAAGCAGAAGACGCAATCGAATCCGGCTGAGTAAACCAACCACGATCGGTGGACTTTCTCCCCATTTCCCATCAGGCGGTAATAGTATGCAGTCGAAAATCGGCGCTTTTCGTCATTATATGGAAAGTCGATATCCAGCTGCACGGGTACTCTCTCGACGATGTCGACGCGTTGTGTCTTGGATATCACGTTAGGCCACTGTGACAAATCGTTGCTAAGTGGCCGAAATTCAGGCGTAGCAACAGGCTCCAAGACAGGTGGATCAGGAACGGCGCTGGTCTGAGGTGTCTGGACATCTGAAGTCGTCCCTAAATTAAAGATTTAACAGTTAGCAAGCATAGACAGCTATCAAACAACACTAGACCGCATATGGGCCTGCAAGTTCGCATCAAACGAGATATTCGCTATTTCTGCCATAAATCATTCTGGTAAAGTTTAATTACACAACATATTTAGCACTTTCAAAATGCTTCTGGTAAATTTTTATCAGAACTATGATAACAAAAATATCAGAACTATGGTATATTTAAATCTATCAAAACTCTGATAGAAAATTTCTATCAGAAGCATTTTCAGATTAGGTAAAGAGTCATTAAGCTATCGTTCAAGCGAAGCCCATTGGCTGGCAAGTTCATATCGAACGCTGTATTCGCTATATGCGCCAGGAATCATCCTAGTAAAGCTAGATTGCACAGCATAATTATGGGGTAAGGAGTTGTTAAGCTATCGTGCAGGCGAGGCGTATTGATCTGCATGTTCGCATCGAAGGCGATATCAGCTACATGTCTCAGAACTAATCCTAGCAAAGCAAAACAAATCGCAGGTCAAAAGTTATCAACTCATAAGCCGGACCAATCGGCTGCAACTTCGCATCTAAAGCGGTATATATTAATTATATGCTCCAGTTGTCATTCGAGAAAAATAAATGACAGAACACGGGGAAGCGGAACCGCTTAGGAGATGAAACCACTGGAACTGGAATACACAAGTACCATCATAGAGCAGGGGCGCACCTAGAATTTTGTCCTACGGTCGAAGTAAAAACGTACCTGACTTTTACGTCCAAAAGCGTATTTTTCAAGGGGCGAGCATTGATCATTTTCACTTTTCCAGATTAGAGTGTTACGAGGGTCCGGGACCCCCAGGCCCCCAAATCTGGGTCCTCCCTTGCCATAGAGATGAAGTTTAAGCTATCTAATTACTGTACCGGCCAGTCACTGAAGATGTCGGAATAGAAATCTAAACATCAAATGACCTTGCAGTACCTCTGTCTGCCTGAGTTTCATCGCAGTCGTTGTCGCTCCGCTCGGCACCTGATGAACTACCATTTTCGCTGTCAGGTAGTTGCCGAGGTGCCAGAAAATCGGTCATTTTGGGAAGGTTAGCCAGCATTGCTTTCTCCTTCCTTTTCTTTTTTCGTTTAGCTGCACCGCTTTAAGGTCGCGTTCACGTTTTCGTCCCATTTTAGTGTTTTGCAAATAACTTTCAACACACTATTTTTAATATATTGCTGAAATAAGATTATTAAAAGCAATAGTATAAATTGTGTTTACCTGCTGATTTTCAACTAATGAAGTATTTTAACATTCATCAGATCGGCTGAATAAATGCATCAAATGTCATAGTTTGGTCAATTGGCGGCCGCCCTTGGGGTTGGCGGCCCCCACCCATTGGGGGGCTGGGGGGCGCAAAATCCGGCACTGTGGGTCGGCGGTGTATCTATAATACTTTTGACAGACTTCAAACACAAACATTCAGACAAATAATAAACAGACAAAAATCCCTCTCCTCTTATATATGTATTAATATGTATCAAATAACAGGGTGAATATCCATCAACTCTAATTAAGACATATGGTTTGACAGAGATAGACAAATAGGATAAAAAGTAACGGTTACGATACTTAAGGGAACACCACTTGCCACACCTGTTTAGTTTCAATATACAGTACGCGCCCTAATTGACCGCTGCTCGCTCGCAATTTGCTCGTGGGAAAATAAAATAAATATTTTGTAATTTAATAGTTTTTGTTCGCTCGTGAGCGACAGACTATTGTGGCGACCACTGCACGTGATATATAGCGTGCACTTTTATTCTGTGCAAAAACTCCTACAAGCTCGAAGCTAGCGGTCTTTGTTAGCAAGCGAGAGCTTAGTATTTGTTTTCATAGCTGCTACATACACAACCTTAGCAGTATATAAAAAGGACGCGCTGTGTAGTAAAATGTGCTTTCAATCACTAAATAGGCAGGTTTTCAATATATTTCATATTCTTTAAAAGGGCATAACTATTTCACGGAAAATTGGAGAGAAGCGCTGGCTAGATTTATGAAAACAGCGCCAAAATTCTTTAAAAGAGTATAGATTCAGCCTAATTTGAACTGTATTTATCTTGCTCCGAAGTATTTTGTTCAGGTTCTTGGATTTTACTGTATTACTTCGTATCATGCATGATTCACGACGAAGTGCGTGCACAAACTGCACATCATAAGCTATTGCAGTTACCAAGTCGTACGAAAACATCATCGTCATAGTATTAATTTATTATATATAGTGTTGCGAATACCATAAGTTGAGAATATTGCTGCTGCAATAGTGCTGGCTTCTATTGCACAGCACCAGTACTGTTGAGGCGTTGCTGTGTCAAAAATTGCCAAGATATTATTATAGTAACAACATGCTTGTAAATATTGCTGCGACAATAGTTATCTTGGAGCACGGAACGACATAGCAGAATGTTCCCGATGCAGCAAAGACAAGTTAACGCTGACACATATACCACAATGTCGGGATATCAAAAGCAAGATCCGGTATTGCTACAGTTGCTGGGAATAAGTAGGGATTGCTATATTCAGTGGGAATCTTACAATTTTGTTTATCTGGTTTTAAACGCTTACCCACAAGAAAACTGAAAAAGCTGATCACCATTTGGACAAACTGCAATAATGGAAAAATAGCGGTAAATGTACCTATCCTGCATCGTATCAAGAACGCGGTTCTTGGTTGCATTGCAGTTACGGTGTTCAGTTGCAGCTCATACTGGTTAACAAGGATTATAAAAGCGATTCGTGGTATTTGCAGCAAATTATTTGAGACAAGGCAGCGGCACTCGATAATATTGTATTCGTTGTCTTATTGCATTCCGATTGTATCACTAAATTTGACGAGTGCGAAAACTGTTCTGTATATCGTTGCATAACCACTTTTAAATGGCCAATAAATTTGCCAGTTGATTTAAATGCCAAATAGCGACGGGTTGCTGTGTTAATGCGCTCGGTAAATAAGCAATGATGCACTATAATTTAGCGATATTTATTTATCAACTATTGCTGTTATGGCTTTAATTTAGGTTTTTAACGCTGGTTTTAATAGCCGTACAGAGTTAATAACATGTCAGAATTGCAACATTTTATGTAGGAATATATAATTTGCACATCAAGTTTGTAGACACATCTATATTCATTGTATATACATGACAAAATCCATATATAAATGAATGTCGTCGTAGGCGACGAAACCATAGGAGCCGCATCCCCTCCTCCGACCACCTGACACCATAAAGTTGTTGTTGTCAGGGTTGTTGAATACAAAGAAATTAACAGCATTTGCATTAACAGCATAATCATGTAGTCCTAAACCGAAGTTGCGTTGGTAAAATTCTGAAGTTTCAACATTGCTTGGCATTACGCATCAAACGGTGGGTTCTATAGCTCTATTGGCAGAAATCTATTATGTTGTTCTTAATGAATTTTTATATCTATTGATGGAGGCTCACTAAATTTAAATCTTAGAAGCAGTTTGTAAATTTAGTTTGATTTTCTCAATGACGGCGTGCCAGTGAAGAAACCAAAATAACTAACAATACTTAAGGTACAGTAGCGTAAGCATTGTCAGGTTTCGCCTCTTTATGTAACATGCTTCTCTATTTGAGATAAATATCTCTAATTCAAACTTATGCCTGCACAAATTTCTGCAGCAATATTTGAAGGCAGAAACTTATCGCTGCTGGATTGCGCAAATTTTCCAATTGTCGCATTCATGCTGCGTAATAACTATTGCTACAACAATGTTTTCTAGCGTTATAGTGTCGCTACAATAACAACTGGGTGGTTCTTGAAACTAAACGGTTCACAGTAACAACTGAACAGTTCACTTGTACTTCATTAGAGACCTATATTATTGCAGCAGCAATATTTTTAGCTTGTGTTATTGAAAATACTATGTATATCATAACCCAATGCTGTGACAATTGTGTTATGTTGCGCTATCGTCACTGCAATAGTTTATGGTGTGCAGTTCGTGCACGCACTTCTCTGTGAATGATGCATCAGTTTGACAAAATAGTACAATATAGGCATTTTCGGTATAACGAGTGTGGAAGCTAATTTTAATACTGAATTTTTGAAATCAATTTATATGGAGTAGGAAAAACAGTTTTTTAGCAGCGTCAAAGAACATGATGATTACATAATCCCTCTTTCGAAACTGTCGTTTGAAACACATTTCGTCCTTGCTACGTATATTAGGAGGACATTTTATCCTACAAACTTGTTTTGATATTGTAAAATAAAAATATCTTGCGAAAGCTAGGAATAGTAATGTTGCCCGTGTTTACAACAGTCATCGTCTCAGCAAGATACGGAACTGTAAAAGTATTGTTGAACTAAATAAAATTCTTTTCAAGCACAGAACCACTATCTCGAGGTAAATACCAAATGTAAAAAATCCAGTCACTACATAATGTAACATTATAAAGAAAGATGTTAATATTAAAACTGATATTGTACTCTAAATAGGAATACTATGTGCATAAAAAAAATTATTAAACTACTGTAAATGTCGGGAAAACCTATTATATCGCGGAGACATGGCATATACATTGGCACAAAATGAACAATGTTATTTAATACGCAAACCGAGATAGTAAATTACTTTAAATAGGAATACAATGCGCAACGGAAAAGACAATCATATATAACTTTCATTGTGTTCAAGGCTACGATAGGGATCCTCGAAAACTAACGCCTTAACCTATAACGGCACTACTAGAATTTCCATGGAAACACAATTAGGATTATACAATCATCGTTACATGATTTTGCTACAGCAATTTTGCATAGTTTATTGGCAACTTACGGTAAATACAACGGTACTACCGACGTGTAATAACAGCAACACTTTCTCGACTTTCTGGCTTGATAAAAATAATCCACATTCATATATTTTAAAGCGTACAATTTTTAGTGACAGAATTCGGAGAGCTTCAAGCGTCAAATGTGCTTGACTTCACAGAGATAACGTGACGTAGCTTATAGCTCAGACAACGGCTGGGCTTCGTGCACCATATACAATATGGCGCTCAACTTATCCACTTGGATAATTTTTCGGCAGAAGCTAAGCAATCTTAAGGAATTAACTGGACACAAAACGAAACACAAGCTTGCATGTGGATTTTTTGTATATGTGTGCTCAGACGTAACTGCGCCATGTGTCTTGACATAATTACATACATATCTGGGCTCTCCATTCGTAAAAAAATGATGTCAGAGGGCATGAACCGGGCCCCCTGGATCCGAAGCGGAGGCGCCCGATTTTGTAAGGAGACATTTTGCCAAAACAAAAGCGGTTAAGAATCATGTCAGAAATATTGCCAAAACGTTTTTGATGAAACGAAAAAGCGATTTTCAAGCAAATTTTAACAAAATTTGATTAAATTTTGAATTCATGAAGGCATTTTAATGCATATTCTGATCAAAATTTATGTTCTTTGGAAGGATTGGAAGCAAAAAAATTTGTCAAGCGGCTGTGGACAAGAGGCCCCAAAATTTTGGGCAGGGGCACGAACCGGAAGGCACTCGGTTTTTTTGGGCACCTGAAAATGCCAGGGTCCCCAACCACTCTCTAATTTGGAGAACCCCGCATATGTATGTACGAATGCTCTAAAATACGACTGCGTGCGTTTAATTGTATCGCGTTCATGCGCGGGTACAGCAGTAAATTCTCCCTGTGATAGTTTATAACCAATGCAAAACTTGTGCATATATTCTTTACCTTCTGAGTAATACAATCCTGTAGGATTGTGATACGTAGGAATCGCATACAACACAGCCCACGGATATTTTCGATTTTCTACATCCGACGGTTTATGCTGGGTAAGCAATAACTCAAACTCCGAAATATTGATACCATTTTGCAGCAGTGAAACTAAAAATATACTGTCTCAAAAAGCAATGAAATAAGCAAATTAGATTAAAACAAATTAATATAAAATTATTTATTAAAGTGAACTGTGAATTTGTTTTTATCACGATAATATTACTGAGCTTCTTTTCAACGACATCCTCAGTATATGTTTAAAACAATGAAACTTAATGCATTAATAACCCTATGCTTCGAGCTTAATGCATTAATAACACTATGCCCATCGATCACGCCAACACGCATTAAAGTTTCAATTTTCTGAGTAGCATATTTTTTAAACTTAGGTTCATGTCATGGCTCAACAACAGGTGCCTGGCACAAAACTGAAAAACAGTAAAGTTGTAGCTGGTTGTGGGAAGAAACTTCGATCTTACGCATACAGCAAAGATATATAAATTAAAACTCTGGGCGACCCAAAATGCCCAAAATACAAAACTCTCTGTTCGGCATCGTTTTGTTAGAATTTAAGTACAAAATGACTGTAAGCTAGAAATCATTGTAAGCGCAAAATCATTGTACAAGTGCTCCGTGTACAAGTTCATTCTATTACGCCTCGAATAAAATATTACGTTAATCCATTGATTATTTACTGAAGAGTTCTGTGTGCTACAGACAAACAAAAATGTTTTTCACATAATAGGAATCAATTTGTTTACGGAAACATCGTTCGCTACGCTCATTTTGTTTTACTTCAGAAGAGCTATATCAAGACCTGAGATTAACTGATAAACTACATAGTATTAGAACTATGACAAAGACAATACCATCTTTCAAACAAAGTCTTGTTGTTTAAGTGTCTAAGGTTGAATCTCATGCTCTGGGCGAAATTTAAAGACCCTCCATTCCATAGACTACATAGGTTATTAAGCAATTAGCTTTGCTAAAAGAAACCCACACCTCAACAAAATATAAAGAGCCAGGTGGGAATATCATCTTAAATCGAGTCACAAAATCTGAAAATAATAACGTAAAGTTTACCGTCATCGTGTTGCAAGCTAATAATTTATTAAAAATCACTCCTATCTCCATTTAGATACGTGCAGGTAGGGACAGAAACAGAGAACAATTCTCGCGAATCGTTCGCTAACACTTAAGGAAAACTTAATAACAGCTATTCGATTGATGTTCTCGAATTTTTCTCTAAGAACTCGCGAAAAATTTGCTTTTATTTCTATCTCTGTATATATATAGATAAAACAATCTAGGCTATAAACTAGAAACATGGAATATCGCAATATAAACTGTTCCTACAATGGTACCTGGTACTAATGGAGAGTCCGTATAACAGTGCAATACTTTGAACGCTAAGTGGTACGACAGCTCTTCGACGAAAATTATAGGCGACTCTTTGCTATACAAAATTGACATTGTCATATGCAGTCCATTCGAAGCACCGGATGTACAAATCAGCGACGTCCTGAAAAAAACTATATATATTTTCTAAATTTCAGTATAACAGCGGGTATTCTGATTCAAAATTTCATTAAAAATTTTGCTGTCCACGGTTTTCAGAGTACGAAAACTCCGATTAGAACAATACTAAAGCAGGCTTAGCTGTCCGACCAATACAGCGGCTTTTTGAGCTCTACATATATACACAGATGCAGAATAACTTTAATAAAGGTACTACGTTACAATGTAAGGGCTAATGCAGATCCACAATACCTTTAGCATTAGCATAGTATGCAGCAGATAATTTGAATTTACAGCCAAGATTCTACCAGATTTTAGCAATAATTCCTCTCGGTCTTGACGATAAACGATTTCTCTCCGACAAGGTCAGCGGGAATCCTTGTCTTCAAATAATACCTGGGAAGTAATCCAAAAGCGTTTCCAAAGGCCGCCCCCAGTAGCTGTATCAATACCCATT
>JASANE010000613.1:0-59734 GCA_030248225.1 Trileptium ribeirensis
CTTAATAATGGAAAAGTGATGGAACGCCAACAATTTCTTTACCGAGGAACGACAAATTTACAAAACCAGTCAGACCTTAAAGGTCTTAATTTTCGTCCATTTATCCGAAGGGACCTTACGAAGACGGAAAGGGATCATGAGTTGAAGCTACGAAATGAGTTGAAACAACGACGGGAAAAGGGGGAAAGTGATTTGGTAATTTCAGATGGATCGATCATTAGAAAGAACGCCCAAAGGAATTCTAATCGGAGAATCTTGGTTAAATTGTATTGTTGTTACGTCAGACCATTGCTAGAATATGCTTCAGAACTTAGTGCACCTCATTCTGTTAAAGGTAAAAGCTTAATAGAAAGAGTTCAAAGGTATTTTACTAGGCGTCTACCAGGATATAGAGATATTCCATGTGAGCAAAGGTGCTTTCTTTGTAGTCTAACGGATTTAGATACGCGCAGAATTCATAAAGATTTAATTATGGTGCATAAAATCCTTCACGAATATATTGATATGAGATTTGATGAATTTTTTAGTTTTTCTTTTTCTTCGGCTAATAGAGGACATAATTATAAAATTGCTTTATGCTATCGTAGCCTAACTTTGTCCAAATACTTTTTTACTGAAAGGGTTGAAAAATTCTGGAATGCGTTATCAGATGAATTAGTAAATGAACTAAGTCTTTCTAAGTATAAAAGTCGTATCACAATGTTAACTTTTGTTGAAAATATGGGGGGGGGCGTGGCGGTAGCCAGACAATCGGCGCATCACGTCTCTCGTCAGTAGTTACTTCTATGGTTTACTAATTCAATGGTGCTTTCTTAATCCATATAATTATACTTTTCGATGTATTTGTTGTTATATGTTTTTTTTCTCCAGTTTTGGGGGTCGAGATGGACTGATCCTCCGTGTTCTTGGGGGGTAGCACGGATACCCCGAGTTTTTTGGAGGTTCGAATCCCCCTCCCAATTTCTGGGTGAGGGTTGGTTGAACCAGTAGCTGCGTATAACCCGACACCCCCCAGAAATTGGGAGGGTCCGACCTACCACCCCCCCCAAAAAAAGGGGGTCTGACCTACCCTCTTGATAATCTGGGGGTCAGTGCATCTCGACCCCTTACAACTGGGGTGTCACACCGAAAACGCCCGCGTCATCAAACGCGAGTTTATATGTTAGTGCAGGGAAGTGTCATACTCTTCCATGATGCACTGTTGGCTATAGATATATTTAAATATGTTAAGTTAAGTGTATAAACTGTTTTTTAATCCAAAAGTTTTATCAAATTATTCACATAGCTAATTGTATGTGGTATATAAAATACATTATTGTTACAGCTGCAATTCGCAAATGTAACACAGATTTGGTAATTTTTTATAGTTAACGGTTTTAGTTTTAAGCAAGAAATTGCTTTTTGTTTGCATTGCTGCTATTCAAATATCATTAGTATTATATAAAAAGCATGTGCTGCGTAGAAAAGAGCTATATGCTTGAAATATAATTTTTGAATATATTTCGTTATCATCAAGAAGGAATGAGTTTGTTGCGAAAAAATCGGGGACCAGTTCTGGTTCCAGTTTTGAAAACAGCGTGAGATGTTTTTACAAAAGTAGAGATTCAGTCCAATTTTAGCAGTGTTATTGTTAAAGTTGGTGAGTGGTACATTATTAATTTGTATCAATTTGACAAAAATAGTCTAAACGTTTTCGATTATAAACTAAAATATGGAAGCAAAGTTTAATAGTTAATCTTTGATATCAATCTCTCTGGAGTAGGAAAAACGATTTTTGAGATTGCAAGGAAATTACGGTTACATAAAACCCTCATTGGGAACAGTAGCTTTAAATACATTTCGCACTTAATATATTGTGAGGACATTTATTGTCCGACAAACATTGTTATTAGCCATATTCATACATCCATGTTTACTGTGAAAGTATAGCCAGTGTCAAAAAATACGCTATAATTTTGTTTATATTAAACAAATCGAGCGTTGAGTGGAAATGTGTTTCAGCGGCATACATAAGCTAGAAACATTGCTTCCACAATATTAACCACAAAGGTGTAACGAGCTCAAAACTGACATTTTGCAGCCAAAGTCAGTCCATTCTTACGTCTTTTCTGCTGTAACATTTGTTGCATGACAATGCGGTGCTCATTTGACTAAAATTTAACAAAAACACAAAATATTACATGGAATATATTTATCATTAGGATTTCAAAATAATATATACTTACTGCGGTGGTATAATTCGGGTAAAGAGATATTTTGGACCAAAATCTATAAAAATTTCGCTGTTGCCATTATGTAGTTAAGTAAATATATCAACCAATTTGATCACTATTTTAGTTATGCCACAGTAAACTTAACCCACGCCCATTAATAATCCTATTTTGCTATTTCGGTTTAAAATCTGTTGCCGAACGTTTTTCGGTAAACTGTAATCCGGCGCAAAACTGTTCGCGAGAACACAGCTCTGCAGTAGTAATCCAGCAAGTTTGTATTGGTGAAAATTCAACGAAGATTACCCAATTTTTTGCAAACGAAAATCTACCGGATTTGGATTCGTTGACTTTGTTCGTGAACATTGCATGCTAAACCAAGCGACCGATTAATTTGTGACGTCACTAATCCGTTAAATTTGTTCGCGAATAGCCACAAATACAAATCAAAAGGTGATAGGCATTAGAGAACAGTTTCACTGCAGATTCAAAATCGTCAAAATCTGTTACAACACAAGGCTTAATTGTTGGTACTTGTTTCTAATTTTGCCAACTTCTGTTATCGAAAAACTGATGAAATTTCCGGGTTTTGTTTCGTAACAATGGTTTGCGATTCGCTATAAGGTATTACAAAATAGGATAGTCGATGGGCGCAAGTTAAGTTTACTCTCACTAGGAAAGATGGATTTAAACTCCGTAGCCTATTAATCTTGTTACTAAAAAGCAATCAGTTTAAAATATATCGCCTGTAACAGGACAATAGCCAAGTTGACTTATTTTTATATCCCTTGTTTAATACAGCATGCTCAAAATAATTATGCCATCTGTAATATTATCGTGGAAAAGTATGCTTCATAACGCAATTTTTTACGAAAAACTATTTTCTTCGCAAGGTTCGTCTAAATTGTGGATGCAACACTCTTATATATGGACTATAAGATAATGTCTAAGCAAAAGAAACTGTTAAAATTTAATCAGATTTTTCGTAAATATTATTACAAACAACTTTGACTTAAATATGAAACGACTTATTTATTGAGGATGGACCTTACCTAGAATCTTCGTTATCTGGAATCTATTTTACAGAACCGCTGTCAAGAGATGCAGATTCCACTTTACACACTGTAGTTAATTAATATTATTTTTGACGTTTTTCAATTCTCACAGATTTCATGCTCGTTGGGTCCCACTATGATTTCTTTTGTGTATCTTTAGGTTTTGAAAATATTAATTAGTATACTTTAACTCATTAGATTGACTTGATAGACTATACAGAAGAAGTTAGTTACGGTTGGCACCATTTTCGGTAAATCAAAATAAAAACATATAATCGATTGAAAATTGAACAATAGGCTTTAATTAATATTTTAATGTCTGTCAACCGATTAGACAGCAGCAGATATCCTTCTAAAAATGGCCTTACAAACAACTCTATTAGAAGTCTGGGTGAATTGTTTACAGGCTAGTCGTGGTTTCCAAGGACATTAGACGTCAAAACTTTAATTAATAACTTACAACCATATTTTATCAAATAGAAGCTACTGTCAAAAGAAAACTAGACAATCGTCAACAAATAAATGCTTTAAAATCCATAGTTGAATTGTTTGTAGTTTAATCAAAGCTGACAAGGACATTTGGTTCCGAATATGATTACTAGTTTACCACTAGTCTATTATACGGTAGAAGCTGATAATCAACTGAAAACAAAACAATCGTAGAGACCAAAAGTTTTTAGAAGTCAGGTAAAATTGTTTTTGGTTCAGTCAATGTTTGCAAAAACCTTTGATTCGGAAAATTGATTAATAATGTAAGATTACTGTATTATTTTATATAAGCTGAAAGTCAACAGCAAATAAAACAATCGTCGACAGAAAAAGGTTATTGAATGTCAGGCTGACTTGTTTGCGGTTTAATCAAAGTTTACAATAACCTATGATTAATAACAATAATTAATATTTTAAGACCAGTCTATCATGTAATAGAAGCTAATAGTCATGTGAATGCGAGACAATCGTGTACAGAAAATTTTTTATTACAAATCAGGTTTATAGTTTAATCAATGTTTGGAAAGGTCTTTACGTGATAGAATCGGAAAACGACAGAAGGAAAAGCTATATTATAGAATGCAGAAATACAGAGTTGGTTTCAGTATTGCGCTAGTAATAATGATGTCAATATATTTTGTTATACTTTAAGTAATGAACATATGGGCCACCATAGTTTTGAAATCCCACCCCAGTCCAGTGATCTTTTACTTGCCCCACTTTTCTTACTTGAAGTAACATTATATAATAATTATACCACTGCCTCTAGAAATGATAAGTTACAATTAAAGGATTTTCCCTTACGGGGTTGCGAGACCAATGTCACTTGTCACTTCTAATGTTTCTAGCAAGAGAATTTATCAGTAGTCATTGTAGCTTAATGCGAGCAACAATACAATGGAAGCTACACTTCTGAAAATTTCATTAAGATTATATAGTTCAGCTTACAATTATGTACAGATTCCTCTAACTCTTCAACGGCCAGTGTGGACACATGTATGCAGCTTAGATTGTGACAGTTGTGTTTACTGTGTTTGTCGTATAATGTCTGTTTGCACGTACGTTGTTATATGGATGCTTTCGAGGCTCCTTAAGGTACCGAACAACAGATAGCTCACTTGTTAGCGTACGCCAGTTTCACCCGTTCAACGCGGGTTCGGTCCCTGACACCGACTTGAGTTTCTCAGATATCGCGTGGCTTACATATTAATTCGGGTGTTTTAGGGTGAATATATTTTTCGTGAAAGGGTTTACCGAATGTAGCAGATCTAGATTTCTCGTTGTTATCAAGATAAGTTACCTTTACTTTATGTCCAGCATTGCCTACCTCATTTGTTCAGCACTGTTACAAACTTTAATTGCAGTGCCTATGACTGAATCCTATAATTCCTTTTCACGCCAATTTGTAGCTGTCGTTATATCAAGACGAAATTTGGTATCACTATGGTTTTAGCGAGAATTATAGTGCTAAAAACTTGGGCTATTTAATTGGTTTTTCGAAATGCCAATGGTTGTCCTTCTGCAGAGCGAATAGCTAAGAGAAAGTTAGCATTTTAGGATTTTATTAAGCCATTGTACTCTTGTGAGATAGATCTCATGTCGCTCTGTGGAAAAGCAATAAAATTTATAATGTTAAAACAGTGTACTAAAATACGAAAGTTGAAATGTTTAAACTTATAGTTTTTTCTGTATTTAGTCATTACTACACCTGCTTACGTTCCTTACCAGTCGTGTCAGAGGGTTTCTTCGCTGGAGCATTTTTTGTTTGAAGTGGCATGAAAAAAGCTACGACATCTGTAGTAGAGAACTAGTAATTGCGCGACATTTCACCCATTAGGTACAGTATAAAAATGGTAGCATCGTAGCGAGAGTCTGTTAGCTATGGAATTCTAAATCTGATGGCTACATGTTCAACAAACAGCAGTATATTGCAAATATTACAAATTATGTGGCATCATTTTTAGTACTCTTCTTCACAATGCTGTCGAATGATGCTTCACAACAATATCGGTATAGTGAGAGGAAATATATAGTCATCATCTTGGCCTGACATCATAGGTTTTGCTCAGCTACGTGTGTAGATAAGACACTAGACTAGATTTAAATATTTCTTTTTAAGAACTACGACTGGGTTTTATGGCCTCAGAATACAAAAAATTGAGAATCGTCTAAACTTCACAACGTGTTCTGCTAGGATTTAGACAATAATAAATCAAGTGTCTAGCCAATGTACAGCCGTAGCTAACTAGGACATAATAATAATAAGAAGGGATTTATAATGCACCAATTTCATTAAAAATGTTACAAAAGCGCATAAGTGTACAACATGCTATAATACAACTCAGGTTAGTATTATATCATATTGTATGGTCTATTCCAGGAAATAGGTATGCTTTCAGTCGAGATTTAAAAGTTGCAATTGTGATACAAAGATAAAATAGATTTGATGCAGGTTATTCCATGCAAGCGGTGCAGCACAACTGAAACTGTTGATGCGCAAAACGTCGACGCTGAGTATGCGACAGGCCGCTAGCCTTGTCAACTCTGAAAGTTTGACCATATCGGAGATATACGACGGTGCGCGGGTAGAGGTGGCGTTGCAGAAGTATAACGACCATTTTGTACTATATCCGCATTTCAACAGGCAACCAGTGGAGTCGTCGGAGAATTGGAGTAATGTGTTCCCGTCGGTTTGTTTGCGACATTGTGTCTCAGGGGAACGATATGAGACGAAGACAAACTGCAATACAGGGCATTACAGCAGTCTAGTCGAGACATGACAAATGCTCGGACGACGCCTCTTTTCTGTTCATCAAACCGCCGTCGCATTCGGTTAATTTCATGAAGTTGCCAGTTGCAGCAACGCCACATAGCAGTTATCTGATGGTCGCAACATAGGATACTGTCAAGCAATACACTTGTAACGATCTGTACCCTCAACTTTTGCCTATTTGATAATATCGGGTCTCCTTCCTTTTATAAACAAAATTGCCTTATTTCTTACCTATAACCACTATAGGGCATAAACTACCGTGGCAACCATTCCGTGGGAAAATGAAGGTTTTGCGTCATCTGTTTATTACGGGTACATTTATGTATGTGTTGTGTATCTTGTTTACTTTATGCATACATTTCGTGTGTTTACGACTCCATAATTCATATATAATAATTTTTGTATATGCGCGAACCTGTTTGTTTGTCATTACATGTGAATCGAGTGTAGTATGTGTAACTCAGTATAAATCATTTTCGTTTGTAAATTGGTTGTTTTGTGTATCACATATGAAGCGTGTGCATTATGTGTAATTGTTTGAAAATAGGATTTGCTTTGAGTTAAAAATTTTCCCAGCACATTACAATACAATTTTTAAGAACTACACAAATCATGTTAAAGTGGACAGGGGGGATGATTTGGGCACATGCGGATTTTCATGCCAAATACCATAGGGCACGCGGTAGATTATCCATACCAAATTTGGTTTCATTTGGCCCACCTGTTAAGGAGTTACGGACCTCATCTCCTCGGAAATTTCTGGCCAAAATAATTTTATTAATTCTTGGAATTATTAAGATTAAGAGAGTTTAAAGCAATTAAAAATTGTAAAATTTGTGTGCCAGGTCTATAGTTTAGGTTCCTATCGGATTTGAGTGTAAGCCCTGGGTGCCTTAACTATTACACTTACATTAGCGGAAATGTAAGTGTATTTTTGCTGGATTTTCACGAAAATTGTTTTGAGTTAGGGATTTCCAAGAATTTCATAAAAAGGGGTTCTCTAACGCAGAAATTAAAATTTATGTTAGAGAGCGAATTGCACAATTCTCAGAATTCGCAACCCGGTTGGCAACCATTATATTAAAAATTAACGGGTTAGGGAGATTTCACAACTAGGTTTCTTTTGAGTTCCAAGAAATCGGGTGTAGAAAGTTTATTTAAGCGGTTGCACAGCTAGATCAGGGCCTCGGTCGGCCTTAGAAGCTCTGCAATCAAGGTGAGTATGGTTCAGCCGTTTATTTGTTTAAACGTTTGTGTAAAATTGTAATTTGTCGTAGTATGTGAAATAAATCGTCTGAATTATACGTGGTGACACGCTAAGGTCCTAGGATTAAGCTCACAAAATAAAATATCTCTTGGTTCTCGCATTGTAGTAGTTTTGTGTGTAATCTACGGTGGAACTAAACACCCCTAGGACCACGTAGGCTACACACTCAGGATTTTTACGTAGTCCGACGGTTATGGTATTGTCAATGGGTGCACATAGCTTGCACGTATCTTTACGACTAAAGTATATTAGGTTGGTTTTAGAATCATTTAATTTGAGCTTACTGTCATAAAACCAGTTTCATTGAACGGCAAATAAGTGATGTAGTGTGATATTGACTTCGGTTGGGTCTTTAGTGTCGAAGTCTTTTGTGCGAGTAAACTTAACCTAAGCCCATTGACTATCCTATTTTATAATAGCCGATAGCGAAGCGCAAACCGTTGTTACGAAACAAATACGGAAATTTCATCGGTTCTTCGATAGCAGAAAATTGGCAAAATGAGATAAAGTACCCAAAATTACACCTTGTGTTAGCAACAGAATTTAGCGATTTTGAATTTTCAGTGAAAACTGTTATCTAATGCCGATCAGCTTTTGATTTGTATTTGTCTGTGTTCGCGAACAAATTTATCGTAATACTGACATCACAAATCAATCGCTGCTGAGTCTGAGGCTACAGTGTTCGCGAACAGATTCAGCGAATCCAAATCAGGTAGATTTTCGTTCGCAAAAATTCGGTAATTTTCATTGAATGTGCGCGAACACAAATTTTCCGAATTGCTATCACAGAGCTGTGTGTTAGCGAACAGTTTTACACCGAGTTAAGGTTTCCTAAAAACGTTCAGTAACAGATTTTTAGCCGAAATAACAAAATAGGATAATTGATGGGCGTGGGTTAAGTTTACTGTCGCATTTGTAAATTTGGACGTCGGCGGCGTAGCATTGTGCGTGAAAGCCGGCCGCTATGATTAGGTCGGTGCTGTATGTATGCTCAACAGATGTGGTCCAAGCAAACTACCTTGAAAAACGTCACAGGATATATCCGTCTGATTGGACCGCGAGTTTCCAATGCGGACCAGCTGACCGCCGTCCGGTAAGGTAATACG
Source organism: Trileptium ribeirensis (assembly GCA_030248225.1). Lineage (NCBI taxonomy): Eukaryota > Metazoa > Nematoda > Enoplea > Enoplida > Thoracostomopsidae > Trileptium > Trileptium ribeirensis. Next base: position 8,901 of record JASANE010000613.1, read on the forward strand.
CGAACCACTGTAAAGCTGACTGTGATACGCCGATATCGCAGAGACGTTGTATGAGTATATTATGATCGACAGTATCAAAGGCTGACGAGATATCCAGAGATACCAGAATAATGGTGCGCCCCTTATCCATGTTATTCCGAATGTCGCTGCAGATTTTCAGGAGAGCCGATTCAGTGGAATGCCCTTTCCGGTAGGTTGACTGGTATTTTGGTAAGAGATCGTTACTGTTAATGTGCTTGGAGAGCTGGAATGAAAATAAACCGCTCAATCAGCTTTGATAGAAATGACAGGTTAGAGACAGGTCGAAAATTGTTCATGTCGTCGATATCGGCGCCCGGATTTTTCAATTTAATGGTAACGATGGAGAGTTTTTCGCGGTCTGGCGCAATCGCGGAATACTGCTTATCAAACAGTATTGAACTTATGACAGACCACTTCTTTGTATTTGGCACCTGGCTTAAGCGAGTTTGCCAATAGGTGTTTACTTTCTTGTGACATAGAACGCGAAGCATTGACTTGGCGATATTATAGCAAGCGGCTTTCGACTGGGTGTATTCTGCGCCATATACGTTCAAATCGTCTAACTGACGATTTGGACAGGCGACACTCTGTGTCCAGCCAGGGCGATTCCGGTGTGTCGCGTACCACTTTGCGACGTAGTGGTGCAATCGACCACTTGCTCAAGCATTTCAGAGAAGTGTGTCGTTTGATCGTTGTATGAGCAAGTAGCAAGTCTGTGTCATCGAGATGTCAGGTCTCAGATTTGAGTCGGTGCCATCAGGCGATATTCAATCATCTTCGTAGCTTGTCTGGAACTTAACTGGCGACGGAGTTTCACCACTATTAAATTATGATCCGAGATTGCAGTTTGAACAAAGGACACAGCTGCTACAAGATTACTGCTCGAATAAGAAAGCACCAAGCCAAGTACATCGTGAGTTGGCTCAGTGTCAATGACATGCTGCGTTTAGGTCAAATAACTCAATTAGAAATGTAAACTCACTGTCTATCACAGGCAAGTTGAAGTCACCCATGATTACTACATCATACGAGTAAGGGCATAGGATGGAGAAAATCTCGGCAAAGTCTGTGTCGAATGCGTGCTGAGAATTATTCGACGGTCGGTATATTGTTAGAGTTTGTATGAGGGAGCCAGTAAGACAATACAGTCCCGAGAACAAATTTAAAACTGGCGAAAGTCATTTCTGCAATCTCCCGACATGACTTATACCGCAGGAATGGATGTTCTATCACAGCAGTAAATACCGTAAAATATCACATACTGTATCACATACAGCAAAAGCACTAATCCAGAAAAATTAAGTATCCTCTAAAATTCACATCGAATTCTATTGCGATTAAGGAAATAATAAATCAAATGGCTAGTCAATCTACAGCCGTACAGCTAGGACATAAAAATAATTTTCAGCTGGCCTAAGCAGCACGCCCAAATATATAATCTTACTAAAATTTAAGAAATTAAAAATCTAAGCTGACTCTTATTGTTGCAGGAATTAATAGTAAAACGTAATGTAATAAAATATATCATCATCAACATCAACTTATATAATCAACTATTATAAACAAATAGCATGGTTAAAAACCATGAAATTGAGATTGAATACATTCATCCTTCAATTAATATTGTTACTGCAGCGATTATTTATATTTCAATCAACAGGTATAAATGATGTCTTGAACTTGGTTTTCAAAAACTGGTTTATATATTTTGTTTAACATTAGTGTTTGTCGTTTTAGTGTTGCTAATAATTTTGTTGTAGCATCTTGTTTTAAAAACTCAAAGCCTAAGTATATTTCTTTAGGCATAGTATTAAGCACAAAATTTCGTTTGGGAGTATCACATGCTTCTTTATAACTCAATAGAAAGCTTACAATTCCTTATAAAACTTTATTAAAACTTTATGGTTCATCAAAACAATAATAGAACAAACTGCACTGTCTGAAAACACGTAAGTATATAATGTGTGGGTTCTTTTCCATTATCCCCACCAGCCCGCGTTTGCCAAAAAATGGTCAGATTGTGGAAATTTTGATATTTTTGTGATCCTCGAGACATCCCCTAACCAGTTCATGTAAAAAATAGAATTTTTAAAATTTAAATTTTTTGGGTCCCAAGGGTCCCCCTTTGGTGCACTGCAAATCAAAATATTTTCGTAAGAAAAAACAGCCACAACAGTTATATGAGTAAAACTGTTCTATTGTCACAGGTACGTCTTTGTTGGCGGTACTAAATAAATTCTAATAATTAAAAAAATTACTACCCTCATCAACTTCGAAAACATAAACAAGCGACACCCTTGCAGCTTTATTCTAAAACCGTTGTCACAGCGATATTGAATCTAGATATACTATACATCTTAGACCATGCAAAGTTGATATGACCTTCAGTGTCATCGATTCCTAGCATTTCTAAGTGCTTCATCTCAATTGGAGTGAAACGAACCGGAGACGATTGCTCGCACGCTACTTTCATATCGTACGGAGACAGCAGCGGTCGGATTTGCAGAAATCATTCATGACAGCAATTCACCAATGCAATTCAATTCATGTTGGGTTGCTACCTGGGTTGCCCAGCGTTTAATGCAGTTTATACAGGATTCAATAATATTGCATATAAAAAGTGATTGATGATGTCAAAACAACATCTTCAATACTTCATATCGTATCTAGGATTGCTACCTGGGTGAAAATTCACCATTTCTAAAAAAACTGTATTAAAAGATTAATTTGGTTATCCAAAGTCGAGCACAATTAGATTTGAAATTAGTTTTCACATTTTGTGCTACAATAGGAGATCATGCTAACATATAAAAAGCGATGCTTTTGAAACTACATCGTTACTAGTGTATCCAGCCTTTTTACTTGCCACAGCGGTGACAGTTTATCATCTCACAAAAACCTCCCATATTGATAAAGCCATTTGTCATCAATCGAAATTAAAGGATGAAAAAGTTATCGATTAAAAATCAAATCTTTCCATAGTTAAATTATTCAACACATCCACTGTTTAAAAGGCTCTGAAATAGAAAATTTTTAATCCACCCGATCCTCTATTTTACAATGACAGAAGCAAACGCACAATGGTCTCCGAAAAGACGGAATGAATAAATCGATGTTTGATGGTCTCTTAATAAAAATAAAATACGACGTGATGCTCTACGTTTTCCGTGGGTCATTGCGGTTCTAGCATCACAGTAAATTTGATCACGGATTGTTGTGGTAAATTATACAGAATGTCACAGAAAAAATAATTTTAGTACGGCAGTTCCACTCGTCTCCGGCTCCCAACATTTTTATTATTTCGTCGATGATCGCGAATATAATTATATCGTTTTTGATATTTTTGTTATTTTTCTGTTTAGACTTTGATTTTATGGTATTAATATAGAGTTATCGCTACTGGTAAATGAAATTAAATCAAATTCGAAGGTATAATTCTTTCTGTGGCTATGGCTATATAGTTTTTCAATACAAGAACTTATTAGGCTGGAATTTATGAACCAGAAGCAATACAAACAAGTAGAGGAGATTGTTATATTACGTGTTAGCTTTATATATTTTAATACTTACAGGTTGTGACGACCCTTCGTGGCTCCAACGATCGAATGGCTGCTACAAACTACTATCTTCATCTGCGCGATACAAACGTGTTGATGCAAAATCAAAATGCGAAACGCAGAGCTCGGTTCTTCCAGTGATACGTGATCATTTTGACGATGCTGAACTGATCTATGCCAAGTTTGTGTTTATTTTCCAATATTTTTGACATTTAGAATAAACACATAGCTATTGATGTCAGAATCAGTCTTTCTGTGGCGTATTATGATAATCTTGATATTAACTAATTTGCAACGATTAAGTAATTGTCAGTTAGCAATTTTCTGTAATTTGTGCTACCAGCTAAGATAGAAAATTTTCAGCTCAAATTAAAAATCATCATTGGTTGTCCTAAATATTCAACTACGAGCAAGTAAACACTTAATATTTATCACTTCTTTGCTATGACCGTGTTTAATATCTATTCACTACCATGTTGTAACTAACAGAGGTTTGTTAATAAATTAAATACGCTTTTTCTTATGCACAACAAAACTTAAAATGACCACGCTGACAATGCTATTTTGTTTTTTTTTGTTGAAAAACAAAAATGAGTTCTCGAACATTTTCGCATCGTTCGAAAAAAGCCGATATCTGTTCGCAAACTTCACATTTGTTCGCGAACAAAATTTCATACAGTGGTAATTGTTCACGAACATTTATTCTTAAAAAAGACTGTTTCGCTTGTGACGTCACAGTTACATTAAATTTCTTGGCGAATAGAAACGATTCCGAATTCAAAGCTATCAGATGTTGTTTAACTGTAGTTGTCTAATTGAAAATCGCTAAGACTTAGCTAGCAGTGAAACAAATCGAATCTTCTATTTGTTCCGTAACAATGAATGTGGATTCCGCATCGGGTTTTGCAAATTACGATGGTAGTGGTGTCACATTAAGTTTAGTCGCGTATTACAATAATTATTTGATTTATATCAAGTCGAGCACGATAACAAAAAATTGGTCCACTGTCATTCGTTGGGCTTATACTGCTTATTTATGTAATCATTGCTTGATTCCAGTGGAACCAGAAATATTATTTGTATAACGCTAATTTATAGCATTATTATTTATTATAATTATATAATATATTAATTATTGTAGTAATTTAAATAAAATTTAATTTAAATTATATGTAATAATTTGTTAAAATAATATTAATAATTATTTATAATTATTACTATAATTTGTATAATTAATTTTTGTATGATATTATTAATATATTAATTATTATGCCAATTTAAGAGTAAAACGTAATTTATATTATAATAATTTGTTAAAATAAATTTTATAACTATTTATTATTGTTATTATTATTATTAATTTTATTTTTAATTTATTTTAATTTTATTAATTAATTAATTTATAGTAATACATTTGACAATTATTTATCTTTTTTATATGTTTTAGAAAATATTTTGGTATAGCCAACGAGCATATTTTTATCACCGGAAACGATAGCGACGTCGAAGGAGTTTGGATGTTCGATCACGAGCCGGAATGTGTCGCACGAATGAAATACTTAAATTTTGCAAACGCTGAGCCCAACGGCGGAAAGACACAAAATTTCTTACAACATTCCGCGACTGGACTTAGCGACATCGGCAAAAATGCAACTCGTCGAGTATTGTGTCATAAGCCGAACTTTAAAGTGGAATGCGAAATAAAACGTTAGTTATGTGGTTTCTGTTTCGTTATTGTTATATTTGCCCTGGACGTTATTAATAGTTGATCTACAAACAGAGGATTATATATATTTTGTGTTCCTTTAAAAAATTAAGCCATCCAGAAAAACATAACAACGTATTTTTGATATTTCACCATGTCGATAAATTACAGCAGTTACGACTCAATTTCAACGCACTCATTTTTATTCAATATTACAAAGACAGTGTGCTTGGCATTTCATTATATTAAGAAGAAAATTCGAATTATTCCTGGCGTATACATAAATTGTCAGATACACATGTTTCGAACTCGTACCAGGTTTACTAAATAAGTCCAAATAATTTGTATGACCCAAAAAATAATAACCAGTGTTTGGTTCGCGCGCAATCTCTGTGAAATCGCAAACTCATGATGACTATGATGTTTGCACGATCATCTCATAATGCGTATGCTTATAATATCGGAATCAAGAATTTTTCGTCATTAATATATACTATTCTAGTGATTATTTTCGGAACCGCCTCGACGAGCTTAGTTGTATGGTTCAAAAATTGCTAGTGTTTTTTCAAAACTAATAATTTTCGGGCTGAAAAGCATAATTGAAAACATCAGGAAAAATTTTAAATTCATCGTTATGACTAAAATTTAGACTTTTACAATGTATAAATAGCAACAGTTATTGATACACAACGATTGTCAACCCAGTGTGAGGGAAGGGTTCCCCGGTGCGTAACCCCTCCACTCATAATCATGTACGATCCTTTTATCGACGATGGATGCCTGTTTCCGACCCGTTTTCAACCCTGCGTGTGGGTGTCATTTCCTTGTGCTCGTTTTGTATAGCGCGTTTTTGTATAGCAGTGGGACTGGTGTATTTTAATACTCGGTGAGTTGTGTATATGTCGCGGACGCTGGGTTTCTTTCTTTTGTTGGCGGTGGCCTTTGTACTGCCAGCAGTAGTACTGTGCAATGCGCCTCTCTCTACGCGTGCAGTCGCGCGCACTGGGTTTTTCTTATCGGTCGATTACGACTGTGGCCGGTAACTTCACAGGCGTTTTTACTGCTTGCAAGTGATTTACTTTCTATTGCTAAATTACGGGATGGGGCGAGCGTTATCTCTAACATGGTATATTTCGTCCGCGACTGGATCGTTGTCAATTGTTTTGTATCTTATCGCGGGTTATAGTTTATGCAGTATCGCGAAGTTTATTGTAATTCGATCGTAGCGATTACCCGTGAACATTTACAACTATTGCATCTTGTGAAATGTGAAATTTAGCGGTCACTACTGCAGTACTTTGACAGCGTGTATCTCGGAAGGGAGGAATTCGACATTTACATCTGTTCTCAACAGTGTGTACGTTTAGAAATGTTATCGGCGTATCATTGCGATGGTATTTTATATTGCGTCTTTCTTCGATGTTTCGGCCAGGCGTCGCAGAGTGATATGTCTGGCGGAAGGGCTCGCCCCTCGGGGCACTCTGCGTTTTCTTGTGTATCGTGGCACCCAGTGGCGTTATCCGTGCGAGTGTGGGTTCTGTTTTTGGCTAGGCGGGCGTCTCGTTTTGGAGTGGGTTCTGACCGACGTCGAGTTTCCGACGTGGGACTGCGACGTCTGGTGAGTTGCTCTTGTGCATCGTTTCTCATTTGGCTTATGTGGTAGCGCACAGCGGCGATCGTTGCTTATTCAGTGCATAAAGTTTCGCCGTACTTTTGTGCCACGTTTAAGTACTGGAGTTGGATGCGTCAGTGGCAGGCGGCATCGTTGGCTGACCGTTGTGGCGTTTTTCCTTTGTTCGAGTGTTTCGTAATTTCAAACATTGCAGTCTAGTTACTGATTAACTCTTTCTGTTGAGGTAGGGAACATTTAAAATCTACCATCTAGCTCTGGAATTTTTATGATGGGCGGTCGTAAATCTAACATTTTGTTATCTCGCCCAGTAAAGTCTTTACAACTGGCCTTTCGACGCCAGCTAGCCGTTATTCTACTAAGTTTGTAACATCGTTATCTTGCGGGTCAAATAAAGTTTACAAATAGAGTTCAAAATCTTCATTTTACGGCGCCCGGTTTGAAATGTTATCTCGGATACTGAATCTAATCTTAACGACTACCATAATTCGGTGATAAGAAAATGCAAAGTGATAATTTCGGGATGCGATAAAAGTCTTATAAAACTCTGTTGGTTATGTAAATGTACTTATTTTCGTTTGATGTTTTATGATACTGCTGATTCGGACGGCTGTTCTCTGTAACTGTTCATCGGGGCTCGTGATTGGCCCAGTCAGTTTTGAGTAATTGAGGGCGGTTAAATCGGAGTATAAAATGCGGTGTACACTTAACTCGAGGAGCTCAGTACGGACCTGCTGGTTTAGAAACTGGTCGACTTTCAGACGATTTTCGCTTTAGTTTTGCACTTTTCTAGTTTAATTGAATTCTCACGTGCGCCTGACGGTTTCCTTTTTGGTTTTCGGTTTTCTTTTCTCAACCGACAGGGTGTTTCTTTCACAGTGGCGGTCTTGTTTTTAGCATGCCCGCTGTACGTTCAGAATCCGTCATGAGCGAATCTTATTGACGACTTTCGCACAAAGTTTAAATTTACCCAACTTGTATTTCCCGGGTTCGGGCTTGCAGCAGCGAACGTACTGAGTTCCCGATCCTATCGCAGTTGCGGTAGGGATCGTAGTTTATTTATAAAGCTTTCACCGGTTCGCTCATGTTTTACGGTAGTTTTGGACAGGTCAAAATAAGGCAATTTATATGCGGCCAATTACTTTAGCGTTTCGGCTTTGGCTAATCGGGTGCAGCAATAGGTGGTGCTCCTAGGGAGCAGTGTATTGAGTTTGGCTTGTGAGCATGCTCGCATGGAATTTTTGAGTACGGGGCAACAATCGGCCCCGCCACCCCGAAAATTTACAACCACAATACTTTTCTCTTTTCCTTCATGAACCCCGGCCAAAATGAAACAAAATGATTTTCTTATGCTCTGTTCTCTAAGCCCTGTCAAGCAATGTAAACGATAGTGTGGGTCGAAGTGATCAACTTGTATGTTCATATCCACTGATTCTGGTACTTGTAAATAGTATGATCGACGGGTATTTTTGCTCCTGCATGTAAATAATAATAATAAGCATTCTTTCGTGTAGCTTGTACTGTTTTGGTAACTTTTATGCCGTGCCCAATGCTTGCAATAAACCCTTCTATAGTCGTTCCATTGTACATCAGCGTAATAAGCTCATGGTTTTTTTGGTAGTTTGGTGTTTTTGTAGTGTTAACCGCGATTCTCAGCTAAACAATAGCAAAGTTTATGGTCGGGCTAGGTCCCGCACCAACTACCTTAATCCAGTGTCGCTACTTAACCGAAGCAATATGTCCCGCTCGTATGACCAACGCACTTTTCCAGTGTCAATCCTTCAGGCTTCTGTAGTAGTCTAAGTGGCAAGATAATAAGACACATTTCCGGTGCTGGCAAACAACATCGTCGGAAGAAACACACACACCAAAACGCATCAGAATTTACTGCGATTCCTATATGAAACAAGTGCATATTAGTTAGTCGTTGGCCTACTGGGGAGCGTTCACCTGTTCCTTAGCTCCCCGCGCTTGGCAGTGGGTGTACGACGGCGACCCATTTCCCCTTCATTAGACGAACGGGTTGCCACACCCGGGGGGACCTACATCATCCACTAGACAACGTTGGCCGTATTCGCACGGGGGTCCTGCCCAGGAACACCAGGACCAGAGGGCGGCAACACTCTTCTGCACTGAGCCCACCCCTGGGGGCAATAGAAATTTCGGGGTGCGGAATTCCTGCAGGTAGAGGTTGGGCAGCCCGCGTACCCCGTTACACCAGCTTTGTTTATGCAAGAAAACACTTTGCTCCTAATCTATCATATCAGACATCAATATAAAGTTTGATAAATGTGTTATAGGTTTTTAAGAGCTTATTCATAATTATCTCTATAGTTGCTTAAATTTCACGTGTTTTGATAAACAGCTTCTAATGTTTTTATTCAGCTTTCCATTTATAAACATGTTGCATTTACATAAATTATTTTTGATTCTACTACATATACCAATCTGGCTCGGTGGACAAAGTTTAAATGTCGTACTTGCTTTTAGTAATGTATTTTACTAAATTATGACAATAACAACTCAAACGAAAATGTTTTGTCTTTTTTACAACAAGCACAGATTTGCTCGAAGATTTATGGTTCTACCATTTTGCTACTGGCTTAGGTTGAATTAATAAGCTGTATTTAAACTATCGTTACAGTATATTATCTCGCGTGGTATTCCTGGAATATTATTTTTGCTTTGATTCAACTTTTACTCGAATGTCCTTTCGGAACATTATCAATTATTATAATAATCAGAATTGCGATATTAGCAATGTTTAAATACAGTTTGGCATAGTGTATACTGGTTTTTTGTTGGTTTGTTTATTAATTATCCAGCCATAAATGCATGACGAAATGCAAAAAAAAACGAGAACCATACACAAGAAAACGGATAATAGACAAAATAACGGAAGTAAGGGAATAAATATGCATGAAAAAATTAAGTAAAAGCCAAAGGCCTAGCCAGGTTAGAAATAGCCTATTATTGGAGTACTTGTATTTTACCTTCTACAGTTTCAACATATTTTATTTGGGATAAGACTTGAATAATTTTATGTTGGATGACTAGATAATATCAGAAGGCAAACAATTCTAGTATTTCGGTACTCGTGGTAAAATAACATTTTGTATATCCTAAGCCTTATCCTAAGCGTTAGCCATGACGTCACCTAATTGTGATATCGTTCTACTCAGCTAATCAATGCGGATGCTATGTAAGTTATGCACATAACTAGAAGAATAGCCCCCCCCGAAAATTTTCGGGCAAGCAAAAAATCGTAAAAAAATGTCATAAATATAATTCTAATGTAGGTTTTAAATGTGTCGACTAGCCAAGTCAAATGGTACCAAAATCATTGTTGTTCTCCCAATTAACAGTTTGGAGATGAGGAATATAACCTAAAAGGCCCATTTTATTACTATAAAATTTAACTTGTTAAGAGCTGATCCGATTTGACTGATGTGTTCACAGACATAATCATTTCGTTGCGTATATACATCAGAGCGTCATCATGAATGTTGCCCTGCAATTTCATTATGGCCAGCACAAAAATTATTAAGTAAATTAAATTCATGCTACCAACCCAAATGTCTCAGTAAAATAAAATTTTCTTATATTTAAATTGGTACTTATAGGATTTTTAAGTAATGTAATATTGCATAATAATATCAAATTGAGTTTTAAACAGTGACGCGTATCTTTTATGATTACTTTATCTGCAGTGTATTTTAGAAGTAAAACTGGTTATAACGCAGGTTCTACGAGCTATGAAGAAAATGCAATTGGCCTTTTATTAGGCTGTAAACTAATAAAAATAAAAATAAATATAAGAATATAATAAAATATATAAAATAAGAATATAATAAAATAATTAAACAATATAATAAAATAAATATAATAATAATATAATATATATAATAATATAATCATATAATATAATAAAATAATATAATAAAATAAGAATATAATAAAGATAAAAAGAAATATGTCTTACAAAATTTTTTTGTCACAATATTTATTATCTGGCCGGATCTTTCAATGTCTGTTTTAACAGTGTACCCACAATTTGATATGTAAACATGAGTGCGTGCGCACGCATTGACATTTGTAGAAACGAACGTTTTAAGCAAACATGGTCATAAGAGGTAGGGTGTTAGCACTCCGAGGTTCGGACCGCTGCCCCGTACAGGTCGCCCAACCTCCCCTGGTGGCGCCTCAGACGGTGGTCCCATAAACGCCGGAGGTTCCGCACCCCCTTCACACTGTAATACATTCGCAAGTATTGTATACGTAATGTATTACAGTGTGTTTCGGGATAAAGGAATTTGAACGAGACCCATCGTGCAAATAGTCGAATGGTTTGATGCATTGGTTATAGATCACTGGTTCCATCGCATTTCTGACGTCTTTCACATTTTCTAAAAAAAAATTCGGCAAAAAACCAAATTAGACGGCCTGCAGCTCTGTGAATAAAATATTTGGAAAGCAATAAAATATTTAGAAAGTAACAATTTTTAAGAGAGCCCACGTGATTACCAAACTTAGTTAATAACTTCAGATTTTATTAACATTGTCATAAGCCGTTAACAATAGAACTTTCTGTGACACCTTTGTTTTAGTAGAACATGATTCGAGCTCTAATATTTTCACCAGAAACCTAGTTTTATACAGCGGATCATAATGATTAAATTATAATTTTGTTCTCTCAAGGCTATATTATATATTGTTATATATTTACAGTATATATAGTAATGTATTACTAGCTCTCTTAGGTAGTGGGGCCTTGTATCATTTAATTAATATTACATGGCTAGTGCTAATAGTTGACTATAAAGATTTTAATCATCATAACTCAGCAGCGGAGGGTTGTATCAGTTTTCTCGAAGAATAAAAATTTTTCGTGTGCTGTTTAATAGTGATCTTGGTATAGATTGGTATCGACAAACCTACAACATGTCTTATTTCGACTGTTAATTCTCATTTTTGGCCATTTTACGTTAAATAAAATTTATAAAATTATTTGCAACAAGGGTATATAAGGCAAAAATTAGGGTACGATTTTGAGCCTCAAAAAATTATCCTACCTCTGACAAACTCTCCTCCCAACCGGCTGAACCCACCCGCGAGATTAATAACAACCCGCCGAAACAACGGGTACACCTGGGTCCCCGGACCTCGTTCATGTACGACTATAAAGCCACTTTCAAAAGGGCGCCAGATCCAAAATTTATATACATACCTGTTTGAGTGAGCTTATATACACTGTAAAATTCATCTTATACATAATTTAATTGGACAACCATGTCATTGTCACGGTGGCTAATAGTTATTCGTCGCAGCGAAGTTTTTACCACACCGAACCGATGCGCACGCCTAACCCGTTATTAGATAAACTGTTTGCTTTTGAATATATTTACGAAACAAGATCAATGTATTTTCAATGCACATGCTTTTGCAACAGAATACATCTTTCTCGGGTTTATTTTCTGACTATCTTCGAATCCTCTTTCATTCATCGAATCTGCTAATCTACGGACATTTTTATACAGTTGTCACTGTGTTAAAACACTGTTTTGGACATTTTCTAAACCCCATGAGAACCACATATTATAAACCCATGATAAACACACTGCCTTACTGTGCCGTAATACCAGGAGTTATGTGTTGTTTTTAGTGACCTTGACTATTTTACCACACAGGCTAATGCGAGTTGTTTGTGTAAAAGAAAAGCTTTACCCAATGTCAGACTGTATAATATAATGCACGAGTTAATGCTTTAGACATTATCACTTGCTAAGCTTCCATCCGAAAATATATTTCTATATCGTATCCGTATATGTATCCAAGGGCGTCGCAAGAGGGATGCCCCCGTCTGTAATGACAATTTACAAAGATTATAAAATGTACTCACGTTGAAAGTCCGAGACTGCAATCTTGTGGAAGCACGTCCGGTGACGTTTCGATGTTAGTATACAAGCCGTGAGATGCCGTTGACACTGTACGTTGAAACGATGAAGTGATTATTGATTATGATGCTGAGTATCCAGTTCACAGTACGCAGATTCAATCAATGATGAAATTGCTACCAAGACGGGCGATGACAGCTGGCAAATTTGCTTATACATATAAGACGAAGCTGATGTAGAGTTTTACGAGAGTACAGTTGTTTACATTTCATTACATTATTCGAAAACACAGAGAGACTGATGAAACATCAATGAAATTTGAAGTTACAGTTAATTTAAAGATTCACAAGACATTGAAATTAATACGTAAAGTATCTTGAAATGCTTTCCAAGACACTCCGGCAAGCAAGAGTTGTTACAGGATGTTGTAGGACTAATAAAAGCTTATTGATACAGGAAAAGTTACAAGCAGTCAATTTTGAAATACGATGGATATATGGTGTAACATTGAATTATTGTTAAAGTTGAGCCTTGATTGCAAACGTATTAAGATTGTCAGCAATATTATTTTGCATGATCGCACGTTGTGCCTTTAAACGTTCGTTACGCTGAATAACTTCTTCCACTTCCTCCTCATCGAAACTATCAAAATCCTCTTCATTATTGCTAGAAGACAGTCTATTTTCTATGACACTTTGCATTTCCTCAGCCTCGTTTAGTTCAGTTCGAAGAATGGGAGAATCGCTGGTAGTCTGTTCATTATCAACAGTATCACACCTGCTAAAGTCGAGTTCAAGAGGATAAATGTAATTAACTGCACGGCGAGTGACTTCGTTATTAGGAAGACGTAATTGTACTGATCGAATTTGACCATCGCTGCTTGGCAGTATTTGTTCAAAGTGAATAGCGCGCACAGCCAAGCACGTAAAAAGACACACCCACATCTTGCGCACTTCTTCACCAAGCTTCACTTTAACAGGACCAAAGTAATCCAAACCGATGTATCGAAATGGACTAGATTTAGAAACACGTTCTCTAGGCCAGGGAGGCATTTTCGGCAATCCGTATGGCGCACCTTTCAGACGACGGCAAACTAGACATTTTGAAACAATGCGACGAACAGCAGCGCGACCGTGTGGTACCCAGAACTCACGCCGTACTTGACTCAATGTATGTCCTACCCCACAATGTAGTAACCGCTCATGTACATCACGAATAATGAGTTCTGTAACATAATCTGCTTTGGGCATCAGAATGGGTCGTATAGCGTCAGTGGACAAATCGGCCAATTCAAATCTACCATAGCATCTTAACAAACCATCGGAATCAATGTTTAAACCAAGCTGACGGATCAACGCATGTTGTTTGTTAGACACGAGCGCTTCAAACACATCATGATAACTCCTGTGTTTCACAGCTTTCAGCCATAAATTTCTAGCACATTTTAACTCAATAAATGGCAGGTTGCAATAGTTGGGTATTGCCTCTCCCACCAGAAAAAGTTTGCGAATCGTAGTTGATAAACAAGCATCACGGTCACCCAATTTGTCTACTATTTGTTTTCGAATGAACCGTAAACACCATGCTGTTACATGTATTAATCGTTGGAATGAAGAAAATGTTTGTGGACGAATTGTTAGAATGTTTTCTTCTGTGTTCACGGTAGTCAACGTTACCTGAGGCAAAGCACGACGATATTCTGAATGCATGTCAGACGTGGCGACATTCGATTCCATAATATATGGCCACTTTGATTCGTTTTCAACTATCCATTTAGGTCCATTCCACCATAATGCAGACGATAACACCTCGTTGGCTGGTTTTCCTCGAGTATTCATGTCAGCCGGATTCTCGGTAGACGTTACATATCTAACTTCCATGTTTGTCGTAGACTTGATATCCCGAATTCTGTTCGCTACAAAAACAGACAATGTTTTAGTTGTTTTGAGCCAGTGCAAAACACATGTAGAATCTGTGAACAAATGGATTTGTAGTTCAATTGGATGTTGTAAGCTATCGCGAACAAACTTCCCGCTCGTGAACCAATTGTAACAGCTAGAAGCTCTAAGCGTGGAATTGTTAGATTATTATTTTTTGGTTTGGGGCTTTCGGGATTTCGCATATACTAATGTTAACAACCATTTATTTGCATTTGCGTCCCAACAACGCAGATAAACTACCGTGGCGTAAGCGCTGGCTGACGCATCACAAAAAACAATGATGGAAGTTTTATCTGTTATCGTCAAACCTGTATAACGATGAATTTGATGACTAAAAATAGGACAAATATTATTATAAATCAAACACCACTCAGCGTGTAACTTGTCACCAAAATCTTGATCCCAGCTTTTCTTAAATCGCCACAGCTTATGGATAAATAACTTCGCAGGTAGTGTTACTGGTTGAAAAAATCTGACAGGGTCAAAAATAGACGCAACTGCTTGTAAAACCTTGCGTTTGGTTCTACTTTGCAGTATCGTTGAACGTTCCAACAACTCTGTTATATAAAGGCGATCTGTTACACTATTCCATTGTATTCCTAACAGCTTAAGATCACGTTTATGCACGTGACCGTTGCTCGGAATCGCTGACATGATTACTTCAGAATTAGAACACCATTGTTGTAGGTTCATACCAGCTTCAGAGAAAACTTGCTTAGCAGCTATATATGAATTCCAGGCGGTTGGCTCA
The DNA here is from genome assembly GCA_030248225.1 of Trileptium ribeirensis. Classification (NCBI taxonomy): domain Eukaryota; kingdom Metazoa; phylum Nematoda; class Enoplea; order Enoplida; family Thoracostomopsidae; genus Trileptium; species Trileptium ribeirensis. The sequence goes on from JASANE010000613.1 coordinate 24,399, forward strand.
CTAGAAAGACTATAGATCACGTTGTCCACATAAGTTTTGTAGAAACTATGGCAGCAACTTCACCGCCATCTTGATGCATGTGATGTTGAATGACGGCGCCGAGCATGAACGGACTACTAATAATGCCAAACGGCACTCGGCGCAACCGAAAATGAATCAACTCGCCTGCACTATCACGAGCATCTCGCCACAGGAACCTCGTAACATCCCTATCAGGCATTTGAAGACCCAGCTGCAGGAAAGCCTTTTCAACATCGGCAACCATTGCAATTGGACCATTTCGAAAACGAATTAATATTGAGCATAGGTTCGGAAGTATAACTGGGCCTCGGTAGAGACAGTCGTTCAATGACAAAACATCAGACCTTGTTTTCGAAGAAGCGTCATAGACTATTCGCACTTTAGTCGTCGTACTTGATGGCTTAACAACTGGGTGGTGAGGCAAATAGTGAACGACATGAGGTAATTTACTAAAATCCAGTTGGCTATACGGAACGCGTTCAATCACACCTTTTGCTAATTGATCATCAATTACTTCTTGATACTTTACCCGAACCTCAGGACTTCCACTGCTTAGACGTTTTTCCAATGAACGAAATCGACCTCTCGCCAACTGGAGATTGTTCGGCAAATCATTGCAGTTGTCCTTCCAGGGCCATTTCACCTGGTATCTTTCGCCGTCGTGGAATACACTTTTATTGAACTGTTTTAATGCTTTATCATCATCGCTTAGGATCGGATCATCGGTTATACCAATTTTTTCTAACGACCAGTATTCATCTAAATCTGGTTCGGACAATGCAATTGAACGGTTATACGCGCACAATCCATTCTCTCGTGTCATAATGCTAGGAAACTCAGTCAAACAAAGAAGAATATGTAACCTTTGTTCACTTTCATTGCGATCCACGCATCCTCCGACAAGAATGCCAAGAGTTAAGAGTTTAAGATTAAGGTATTAAGAAGAGACCTGAGGGAGCTGGAACGCGCCGACCATAGACGAACTGCCAGAAATAATCGGAACCGATAAGCATATCAATTCCCCCACAAGTACTGCTAAAATCGTCAGCCAGATCGGCATGCATCGCTCGGATGGCTTTCATATCACTTGCAGGTAGATGATTAGGCTTTAGCTGACAACTTGTAATTGACGGAATAGTATGCACAGTTGTGTTTAACGTTGAACCATCGCGATGCTGTATATCAACGGAAACTGTTTGTGAAGGAATTGACAGAGCTCAGTTTGACCCAAAAGTTGATACATGTAATGACTTAGCTGACGAATGTTGCAATTGGAGATGTTTCGCATGCCTAGCTGATATGTAGCTGCGATGACTGCCGGTGTCAAAAATCAACCGGATCTTCATAGTTTCTTTCGAAGAGGGGTTCAATATTGTTGTCGTTGCAGTTAACAAAAACGTTGGCTCAGAAGCACTAAGCAGCGTTGCATCTTGGTTATTCGCTAAATTGGACTGATTCGTAGATGTGGATGTATTAATTGTACCAGCAAAGGCGTCAGGACAAAGCGGCGTAGCGTGTTTTCCTGTTGCTTTACAAAAGAAACACCGTAGACTGTTTAATCGAACAGAGCAATTTTTAGCTTGATGATTTGGTTTTAGACAACGAAAACACAGCTTTAGTTCCATTATTCGAGCTCTACGAGTATCAAGTGTTCTATATTTGTCGCATTCTGAATTTCGATGGTTTCCCTCGCAAAAGTAGCACGGATTTAAGGAAAAGCTTGATGTAGGGTTGGTTTTAGGTGAAGTTGCTGTAAATGCTGATGTTTCCGAATATGGGTAATCTGAATGTGTTTGAAGTTTACCAACAGATTGACGTTGTCGCCCATTATCACGCAGACGACTAGTAGAAAACGGCTGTAACTCTTCGAGAACTTCTGAAATGTCGCCCGATCGTTTTACAAATTGACGAATCGCTGTTCGAATAGTTATTAAACTGGAGTCTGACTCAATATCGCCCCGACGCATCAAGTCAGCAATAACGTCAGCCGGAAACTTGCTTAGCACATCAAAGGCAAGTGACCTGTTTGAGTTCAAAGACTCCCCTGCTGACTCAAGTTGACGGAATACTTTTTCTATACTGTCATACGTATTTATCATTGAAGCAACTGAATTCGGAGATTGAGGTAAACGTTTTAGTTGGCTATACAATGCGCCAACCAACTGAGATGGCGACCGATCGTATCTTTCTCGCAGCAATTCTATCGCTGTATCATAATTTGTGTCAGTAATACTAAGACCATCAACTGTATGACGAGCAGGACCACTTAACTGCGCGAGTAAAAATGTCAATTTCTCAATTTCTCGGCACCGCTTAGGTCTTGATCATGTACACTAACCTTAAATATAGACCAAAACGTTGGCCATTGCAAAAAATCACCATCAAATGTTGGTAGCGATATTTTTGGTAACTTGGTTACACCTTTTATGCTGCTGCTACAAACATGCTGCTTCGTTTCAGGTTGCACTGCAGAAATACGTTAAGATGACGTGTTGCTTCCACAGTTTTCCTATCGAGACTGCAAAGCACTTCTTTAGTCTTTTCCATAATTTGTTGATAACCATTGTGTTCGTCTAAGGCTACTGAATTATATAAAGTTTATTCAGAATCTATCTCTCCCTCTGGTAGACTTATTATCAGTTTTTGCCATTGAGTATCACGTTCATTAAGAGTATTTAGTGATGTATTCAACTTTGCACTCATCTCCAAAATATCGTCAAGGTACTTTTGACATTGTTCTTCATTCATATTACTGATCTCGTTACTAAGCAATTGTTTTTCAGTCATATCACAATACCCGAGAAGGCGTGCCTTGATAGGACCGATGGATTTTCTGAATATACCAGATCGCGACGTTGCCATTGCTGGTTGCGCCAATTTTGTAATGACAAGTTACAAAGATTATAAAATGTACTCACGTTGAAAGTCCGAGACTGCAATCTTGTGGAAGCACGTCCGGTGACGTTTCGATGTTAGTATACAAGCCGTGAGATGCTGTTGACACTGTACGTTGAAACGATGAAGTGATTATTGATTATGATGCTGAATATCCAGTTCACAGTACGCAGACTCAATCAATGAGGAAATTGCTACCAAGACGGGCGATGACAGCTGGCAAATTTGCTTATACATATGAGACGAAGCTGATGTAGAGTTTTACGAGAGTACAGTTATTTACATTTCATTACATTATTCGAATACACAGAGAGACTGATGAAACATCAAAGAAATTTGAAGTTACAGTTAATTTAAAGATTCACAAGACATTGAAATTAATACGTAAAGTATCTTGAAATGCTTTCCAAGACAGGGGGTAGCGCTCAAAAAGGAGGGGTCACGCTCAGAAATGCGAAAGCTGGGTCCAAAATTGGTATATTAAGTACGCCATAAACAAGTCAAAAATGCAACTGTTGTCAAAATAGCGAATTTTAATACAAAAATGTGAAGTTTGGGCAAAAATACTGTTGAAGGTTTTCTAGTGTGAGAGAGGCTAGTTTTAGGACAATTTCCGACATGATTTTCAACCGGAATCATTCAAAAAAATTTGTTTGGGGATGAACCAAAAGGGGTGTCGCGACCCCCGCAACCCCCCCTGGCTACGCCCTTGGTCCCATATTATTTCTAGCATTGCTTTATTACATTTAGAGTGTTGTGTTGTTACTTATTAAATGCATACACAACTGATTACTATTCTGAATCTCATACAATCTTTATTATATATTTGTTATATTATTTATCATATTCATAAACTCATGTTACGACATTTGATATTACGTATACATGGGCGCAGTAAGAAGACAGCTGCGCAGTAGGCCCGCCGTAAGACGGCTTCCGCAATTTTTCTTCAGCACCCACTCAAGTTTTGAGTGCTTCCCTCTCATTTCTAAGAAAGTATTGCACCCCTGCATATATATAATATCAGTATATAGTTTTATTTTTAATCGTAGCACTAGATTCAATGTTGTAGTTTTAGTATATACGCTAAGATCAGATAAAACACTGCTCAGTAACTGCTGGATGTAGCTTTTTTGAAAGGAAATCTGACTTTTTATCTATTGCGCTGAATCATTACGTGAATAATAAATTTTAATAAAGAAAGCTTCGTACGGTGGCATGCGCAATTAGAAAGCGGTGCTATGCTGACAATAGTTTCACCGCTATTTCCTTCCATCGTAGTTAGGTCTTGACACGAATTAACTAAGATCACATAGCTGCTACATAATAAGTTCCAAAATAGTAATAAATTTCAAATAAGAACGGTAGGAATCTCGCCGCTTTACACGCTTTCCGTATAATGTATATTTATTTTTATTTCAGGTTTTGTCTCCTCCTATCAAACGTACTAGCCCTGCAGGCATGGACACTTCGCTACACGATTTAGATACGAGTTCTAAGTTATCATAGGTGCCGTATATATAGTATTGGCAATACAACCAAATCAACGCCTCGGGTATATGTGCATCCGTAATTATTGCGTCCACAAAGTGCAGTCCCAAGAACAAACCTGTTACAACTTTTTCAAAAACAGTATCTATCGACCTCCGGCACCAAACTGTCGAAGTCAAAAATGCTAATTGGAGATTAGAAAAGGGCCTGTATAAAAACTATGAAGGAGTGCATATATTTAAGAGAAATTCAAAAATATTTTACTAATTTTCCAATAATTAATAGCCTCATTTAATTAAGTTGCACATATATGCAAATGCATTTAGCTTATTTTCAACAAAGTTATCATAAGTGCCGTATATAATATGGCCGATACGACCAAATAAACGCCTCGGGAATATGTGCAACCGTAATTATTGCATCCACAAAGTGCAGTCCCAAGAACAAACCTGTTAAGGTTTTTAAAACAAATATCTATCGACCTCCGGCACCAAACTGTCGAATTCGAAAATGGTAATTTGAGTTTAAAGGAACATATTTTAAAAAACTATGAAGGAGTACATATATTTTAGAGAAATTAAAAAATATTTTACTAATTTTCCGATAATTAATAGCCTCAATTAATTAAGTTGCACATATATACAAATGCATTTAGCTTATTTTCAACAAAGTTAATGAAGTATATATTGCACATGATTCTGAATTGATATGTTTGAGCAAAATAAAAGTTTATTTTCTATAAAAAAGCTTTAAAATCCACTTTTAGTTCAAAATTTACTGGTATTAACGCTTATTTAGTTTTATCTCAATTGTTTTTGTAATTACCAGGTATAAAGTTCAACAAGCCGTTCCACGTTGGGGAACCACGTGTATTTTACATTTTATCTATACGGTAAGCAAACAACCAATACTTCAAATTTGGTACAACTGGTGTACTTACTTCTAAAATGAGTAACGTTCGTCTATTTAGGTTAATGATGCTATTATTCGCGTTGAAAACTGAATTACACCAAAAAAATCTTGGTTTTATAAACCCGCAAAGACGGTTAGGCGGGATTTGAAACAATGTTCCCAAATAATAATTCCTGACCGCCGGCATCGTGTGTTCTTCCGCTCGTTTGATGGACCAATTGGAGTACGTGGCCATACTCTCCAGCTTGTATTCCACACAATGGTGATCGTCGATGATTACGGTGTCAGGTCGGCTTTTTGATTAGTTCTCGTTTTGAGTTTGAGGATTAGCCAGAAAGAACCAATTTTACACGACATTGTGGTATATAAAAGTTAAACAGCCGCTTTCAACGCCATTAGGCTACATTGTAATATAATGCCTGCTCGCTTCTACGGCTGCGCAATAATAACAATAGTCATTATTCTAAATCAGTCGGAATATTTTTAGTTTATAAATGACGGGACTTTCTGGTGTATGAAATTATGCGATTGCTGCAATTTCATGTTTATTCGAATGCAGCAAACTAGTTAACTGCAAAGATGATCTAGTCGATAGTTATAATCTACACTTCATACTAAACGTAAAACAGTAAGATACGCAAGTCAAAATGTATGAAACTAGTGCTAACTTTATGAACAAATAACCTACGTTTTCAGTTCGTAAATTACTGGTAAATATAATAGTATAGGATATTTAATATGAAGTTTTGTGCTGAGGTGTTTGATTGGCTAATAATGTATATGTACGCAAAAAAAAAATTGGATTAATTTTTGCATTTTAAATTGCACTTACAAGTTTCAGGTTTTAAAGTAAAATGTCTATTAGCTCCGAATCATCTACCGATCTTGACAAACGTTCGAGAAAGGCTACTCATTCGTTGTATTTAAAGGATCGGAAAAGACTTGCGGCAACACCGCAATCGATTATTGACATATTACCACAAGGTCCGGCTAACGATAACCGCAAGAGGAAAGATTCACGTATGGGTCAGTTTAGAGTCGCATATGGTTATATATTTAACTGTTTTTAATAGGAAATTATAGCCAATAACACATATTATTATTAACATATTTTAACATAACATTGTGGGAGATTATTCCAACTAAATATAATCATGATGCTTTCTATAATCATTTGGGTACGAATAAATATTATATAGTTTGCAACTTGACTAATAGCTTCATTAACTTAAATAGAAGAACATTACTGAAAATCGTTCATCTTAGACGTAACTACACCAGCTGTATGCACAAATTTGAAGTATTTGTTACTTAGCATACAAATAAAATATAAAAACTGTTGCTCCCAGCGTGAAACGACTTGTTGAACTCTATAACATGTAATTACTAAAACGATTGAAAGAAAACTACCTACGGAAACGATATATCAGTAATTTTGAATTAGAAGTGGATTTTAAACCTTTTTCTGAAAAATTGAACTTATTTTGCCCAAAGATATCAATTCAGAATCATGTGTAATACATATTATATAGCTGTTTACTTTTGGCATACAGTAATCCTTGTACACAATATGCTTTGGGCGGCATAGAGATCCCAAATAACAGTTATGAGAAGGGCTTAGGTGTGTGGATATTGCAATGATTTAAAACCATCGAAACATTGTATGGGAGTGGTTAATACATGCAATATCGTTAATCTTGTCCTGAAGCGCCATTTTGCGAACCTAACTAATACTATTTTTCTACCAATATACAAAGCGATTGTCAGGCCGAGACTCGAGTATGCATCAACCAGTTGGTGTCCACAATTCAAACGACATATTAAGCTTCTTGAAAGGGTACAGCGCCGCGCAACTAAATTAGTTCATGGTATTGGTCATCTATGTTACCACGACCGCCTGCAACGTCTACAACTTCGATCATTGGCCACTCGACGTGTTCGTTCCGATCTGATTATGATCTATCGCATGGCACATGGACTAGGGGACACCTCGCTTACTCGCTTCTTCAATGTTAACGTAAATAGTAATCTACGTGGACATCCACTCAAACTAAGCTGTCCCTATTTGCCGAAGCTAAACTGTGCGCGGTATGCTTTTGCGTACCGCTCTGTCGAACTATGGAATTCGCTGCCCGCCGAAGTTGTTTTTGCTGGGAATCTCGACAAATTCAAAAAATGTTCCACATGTCTCACCGGCTACCAGATATCTGAAACCGTTGTTATCTTGCTGCCGGGGTGTTCATTAATTGCAGACGCACGAGACACCAAAGAGAAATCTCAACCAGCCGACAAAACATGGTCGGCTAGCCATGGATCAAACAGTGCTTGATCAATGATGCTATTATCTCATGCCTGATCTGTGGCAGATCAGGTATATACAGTATATTTCATTAACTTTGTTGAAAATAAACGAAATTCATTTGTATTTATGTGCCGGTTAATTACATGCTGCTATTAATTATTGGTGAAGTGGTAAAATAATTTTCAATTCCTCTTGAATACGGAGTACTCTTCCAAAAGTATTTAAACAGGTTCCCTTTGATTCTCCAATTAGCATTTTCGAATTCAACAGTTTGGTGTTAGAGGTCGATAGATATTGTTTGAAAAACTCAACAGGTTTGTTCTTAGGACTGGAATTTGTGTGCGCAATAGGTGCGGATCCACATCTGCCCGTGGCGTTGATGTGGATTTCCCCATATTACGTCCGGCCCTATGATAGCTTAAACCCGAAATCTTTGAGCCTGTCGCAAACGGTGGACGCTCAAAGGAGTTATACACTCGGCCTGGAAGACTTGCAGTGTCAATCATCTCCTATATCCCCGGGTTTGCCCACGTGTAGCGAAGTCTCCATGCCTGCACAACTAGCATGACGTTTCACAGGGTGGGTGTCAGTTATTCGCTTGGACAGATTTTTAATGCCGACGAAACAGGTTTTTCTGACGATACCACAAAAGACTGATTTTGTTCCGATCGACAGCAAAAATCCGTATCAATCCCAGCCATGGACGGGAAAAGGTTTTATTACGGTGCTTAATTGTGTCAGCGCATCTGGCCGTGTCATTCTCCTGTACATTATATTTCGTAAAAAAATCCCGCCTAAAATCCTTGTCTAAAGAAACTTTTCCTGCGTTGCAACGAAAGCTCTTTGAGCATTCCTTCACTTGTCAACACTGTATTTCCGGCTTCGCTAAGGTTGGCCTTTATGCACTTGGTAAGTCAGCTGTTCCTTCCGCAAAAATTCGAGTGTTTAGCACCTTAATTAGCAATGATTCTGACAGCTATTCGGATGGCGCATCCAGTGGTCACTCAGACACCTCGTCAAAGACATTGCTTGAAAATGATTGATGCACTTTACGCCCTTGATAAGTCAGTTATTCCGGCCGCAAAAATTCGAGTGTCTAGCACCTTTAGTAAGCAATGATTCTGACAGCTATTCGGATGGCGCATCCAGTGGTCGCTCAGACACCTCGTCAAAGACATTGCTTGAAAATGATTAATGCACTTTATGCACTTGATAAGTCAGCTATTCCGGCCGCAAAAATTCGAGTGTCTAGCACCTTCGTAAGCAATGATTCTGACAGCTATTCGGATGGCGCATCCAGTGGTCACTCAGACACCTCGTCAAAGACATTGCTTGAAAATGATTGCACTCATGCAAAAATTCGCCAGCAGATGAACATCGACCGCAGCAACCGATAACGTTGACTGCATCTTTTAATATCAGCAGGAATTTTTTTAACAGGCTGTGCTATGGCAACATTAGCAAAATCAAACATTTTCTGAGAAGCGATCACAGCCAGACTCCCGCATTAGTCTGACGAAAGCCCTTAAAAAGGCCTTTAAGCACGCTTTCAAGGCGACTCCTTCGGCTCCTGCCACGAGGCGCCAGCGCATCCATCGACCACTGCATAAAAGTGTGACTGCTGAAGGAGCCAAGTTATCAATGGTTGCGCCTTCTACCAAGACTTTATGCAGCAAACTTAAGCTTAAGCGTTTACCAACATGTGAACCTTCCAGCATGGACGGTGCTGTGCCTTCTACTTCGACAGGGATTAGGTCAACGCATTTACCGGGCCACAGCATTGATGATAATTCTTTGCTACCACCGCTTTACTAGTCGTTACGAGAATTCAGCCGTCGATTGGGCTCGTTGTGCCGACTGCATTCTGTGGTGTTGCGCAGATTTCTGGTCTCCCAATTTCGATCGGTTAAATGATTTCATATGCGAATTTTGTCAATAATACTGAACGGTTTCAGAAGTGGAAGATTATTCAACAATTAAAAGCCAATGCCATTATGATGATTGTTTTTTTAAACCAATTAAAATGTTCTTATTAAGATTCGGGTATATTTTAAGAACATATTGATTTGCCGCTACATGTTCTAGAGCAGATGTTCTTATTAGGTGATGTTGTTCCTAATAAGAACGGCTCTCGTATTTTTACTGCGTGAGATCTACCAAGATATTCGCAAAGTGGGGAAAATTATATACGGTACATCATATGGTGAGAAACGGAATATCCACATGTATTAAAATAAGACTGTTCTGAATCATGCACCAGGCAGAGCAATGCAAAAGCTCCGGTTTCTGTTCGTATTAGGGGACGTCGCTATACACGGATACGAAGCGTGTTAAAGCGACGAGTTCCTAACTACGTACTTTAATTAAAATTTATTACTATTTTGGAACATATTATGTAATAACTATGTGATCTTAGTTAAACGTGCCAAGAGCCAACTACTAGTTGGGAATAGCAGTGAAGCTAATTGTCAGCATAACATTGGTTTCTAACTGCACATGCCACCGTACGAAACTTACTTTATTAAAAGTTATTCACCAGAAATGATTCAGCGCAATGGATAGATAAAAATCCAGATTTCTTATCAAATGCAATCATTTAGCTGTTATCGAGCATTGTTTTATCTGATTACACCGCCTCTGCATATATGTTGTATGAGAACTTGTCTACATAATGGTATGACGTGACGTTTTATCTTGAAAAAAGAATTTAACTTGACTAAAACTTGATACAGGTGTTTATTGAAAAAAGAATAGCGCTAAACTAATTCAATAATTTAATAACATCGTTTGCGTGCAAAAATTCGAGACCGGACACGTAAATGTAAAATATATCTAATAGAATGTGCGGTAAACATCATTGCGAACGCATCATTCCTTTGTGAAATTTGATCCCGCTAGAAACTTTAATTCGCGAATTTTACGAATTCTTTAAAACTACTAGAGACGCGCCTCCAGTGCGAAGATGTTTGAATTGTTGATATGCACATTGTTTCTCTTTGTAGCGTCATTATTTTTCATAACACTGCTAACAATTATGCTTCAAACACTACTGTATGTTATTGATCGATCTTTGTGATATTTAACCCTCCAAAGTCTGGGTGCGGGGTCCGACAGACCCCTCGCACTGTTTTTTCATCACCATTTCACGGAGAGGCGAGCTAGGAGCCTGAAATTTTTGGAGAATTCATAATTATCATAGGGCTATGAGCAGGTGCTTTCAAAATTTTTCTATCCCAACCGGTTGGCCCAGGGGTCCGTCAGACCCCCCCCCAGACTTTGGTGGGGTACGAAAGTGAACGAAAATTGAACATCATTTTCATACCCCTCCCAAGTCTGCGGGGGGGTCCGCTGGACCCCCGTCAGTAACTTATATATAACTGCTACCACTGGGCCTGTTTGGTGCTTCATTAGAGGCGGAAATTAAGTAGATATATACAATTGTTGCAAAAATAATGTTTTACCACTACTAGTTCCCTTGTTTCAGGAATTTTAGTCATGGATGACCGCGTATATTCACTGCAACAAGCAGTAGAGCTTGTGCTCAATGATAATGAAAGTATCCCTGATAATGAAATACTAGATGATGCCTCTGATATAGACCCTGCCGACGAGATTCCTGATCAGCAAGAGATCGTCGACAGCGATCCCGATGAGTATAGGCCCGGAATTGAAACCAGTGACGAAGAAGACGACGACGAAGGTGATGCTCATGGCGACGCGCATGTTGCAGGTGCTGGTGGCGACAGCCAGGCCTTGTATGCATCTAGGACCCCGGGAGTAAAATGGGCAAGCCATGCACCTAATTTGCGCGGACAGCCAGCTGCAGAAAATATCATCCGTGATCGTCCAGGGCCGACAGCTGCCGTTCCCGCCGTTCTTGAGTCTCCGCGGGATGCGTTCGACCTCTGCTTCACGCCACTTATGGTTGAAACAGTGCTGCTCTATTCCAACCAGAAATACCGGCAACACTGCCTGGATCACCCAGACAGTCGACATGTTCGCCGCTTCGGAAACAACAAAGCATTTTTGCGTGAAGAGATCGAAGCTTTTTTTGGGTTGCTAATTTTGCAAGGCGTGTTCAAGCTGACGAAGACCGACACGAACCGGCTGTGGGAGCCGACGCAGCTACCGCACTTTCGGGCCACAATGTCGCGTGATCGGTTCAAGCTTCTACTTCAGTTTCTTCGATTCGACGACGCCGATAGTCGCCAGGTCCGACGGAAGCAGGATAAATTTGCTGCAGTCCGAGAGCTCTTTGACCTGTTCGTTGCCCGATGCCGTCAGCTTTACAGTCCGGGTGAATGCATCACGGTGGACGAGCAACTATTCAAGTTCCGTGGCCGCTGCGTCTTCGTCAGTTCATGCCTAACAAGCCCGGAAAGTACGGCCTCAAGCTCTGGGTTGCCGCTGCCGCTGACTCTCACTATTGCTACAACGTGATACCGTACGTCGGAAGGGACGGCACTCCTGCTCCTCAGGGACTTGGCTATGAAGTCGTCACTCAACTTGTCGAGCCGCTGCACAATTCAGGGCGCAACGTCACAATGGACAGGTTTTTCACCAGCGTCGGTCTGGCCCAATTCCTGCTTACCAACAAGCTGGCGGTGGTGGGAACGCTGATGGCCAACCGCCGCGATTTGCCTCTCGCGTTGCTCCCAACAGCTGTGAAGCAACAGAATCGTGAAGTCGGTTCGACAGTTTTTGCGTTCCGAGAAAAGCTTACCGTTGCCTCCTATCGAGCGTCGCGTTCGAAAACGGTTCTTTTGCTTTCGACTCTGCATCACTCGGCGGACGTCGTCGACGGAGAAAAGGCAGAGATCATCCAATACTACAATGCGACCAAATCGGGTGTCGACGCGCTTGACCAGATGGTTCGCAATTACACTTGCTATCGACGCTCTCGACGTTGGCCCGTGGCTATCTTCTGCAACGTGATCGACGTCGCCGGGATCAACGCCTATGTATTATTCAAAGAACGTCGTAACAACGCTCCGGGTCCATCAGGCCGCCGCCCTGAAACTTCTCGATTCGAGTTCCTCAAAGCTGTCGGCGAAAGTCTAATCCGCCCGCTCATGCTTCTACGAGCACAACATCCGAACGGTTTGAACAAGCCCACAGTTTCGGCTTTGAGTTGCTTCGATATCCAGGTGGAACAACGCGCTGTTCGTGCGGACAGACCAGAAGGTAAGCTACACTTCAGTTTTCTGATGTTAATAAGCTGATCGAAAAACTGATCGATACCCACGGGTTCAGGTTAGGTGACGGGTGCAGAAACAAACTGCGAAACAGTCGAGAGTCCCATGCATGCCAGTTGGTCCGAGTGTGAAGTGCGCCTGGAGCGAAAACCTGCGCGTCAAAAAGGTAAATATGTTTGTATTTTGGAGATTTCACAAGCTCCCTACCGCTTTGTTATGACATAATATTTACCAGTAGTTCTAAAGATGTTCTAACCTAGATGACTGGTGCATCATATTCAGTTGCGATTACGAGAGTGAGCGAAGCGAAGCAGAAAGAGTTATGTGGTAGGCGGTCGAAAATCGGTCATCGGGCCATGCCGTTAGTTTGTGAATTGATTGAGAGAATGCCTTGAAAGATTTTTATATGTGATACCCATTTTGTATTGAAAAACCTTTTCGCCCACGTCTTCGTGCTTGGGCGCAAATGAATGACCGGGTTGAGCTCTAAAAAGGTAATTACATAGATGAGAAATTGTTAATAAGTCTACTGAGTGAATTTGCAGAACGTTATAGAACTCGCAGTTATAAAAACGCGAAACCAGCGGGGGCTCTCCAGTTGAGCCCAGAGAGGGAGGTGTACTATATCAGTGATTTTGGCGAAGTGTTCTTTATTTAGAGCCAGGTCAAGCTGTCAAAAAACAGTGCTTCATCTGCCCTAATCGGCTCAAGCGGAAAATGCATCGGACATGCGGCCTGTGCCACCGGAACGTCTGCGGCGAGCACTCAACAACGATTGTTCGCTGTCGTGACTGCAACCAGAACTGATTTTGGTGCATTGGAGCGATGTAGTTTTCCATAGGCGTTAGACTGACTTTAGCGTTGGGAAAGAATGATACAACTGGTGAAATGATTGTGGCCGAGTCGATTGGACAATCGGTGGATCGAGTTTGATTATGGTTCTTGTTGTTAAATCATTTATTTGTTTAAAACTCTTATTCAAAGGAATTATTCGAATGAACGTTTATTTGGTGACATTATATCATTATTTGTTTGAAAACGCATTAGCTGAACACGTAAATATAAAATTTTCCAGGGGGGGTCCGACGGACTCCCCCTCCAGACCGGAACGTAGTGTAAAAAGCCCAGACTTGGAAGGGTTAATATTTCTCCTTTTCATATATATTCATATATTTAACCCACCCCTTTCCTGTTTTCCCATTTTCTACAAATTTCAACAATTATTAAAATCTCCATTTTCACAATTTTCCAACTTTTTTCAAACATCACCCATTCATTCAAATCTTAACACCCACTTACCAAATTTACAATTCCAACTCCGCCACCTACCCTTTTCACCATATTAGAATTTCACCCTCAACTTCGTTCTACTTCTTCTAAACCACTCCCCCACCTCTTACCCCTTTCTCCAAAATTTTCTTTTTCCAAATTTCAAATATTTCAATCTAAACTATACCCTGTAGTAAATATATACAATATATTTCATTGTTGTTGTACGTAATACTAATACGGCACGGGGTACCGCTTTTTTCGTCAGTTTGGCGCAATATATATACATAAAGAATTATTTGTTTTCGTATATTGAATTTTTGTATGATCATGTACTAATTTCGTGTGAATCGCTATGTTGTTTCCGTTCTTAAATCGTAAGCAAACACAGCTCATTTTCGAAACACAGTCCTACATTAGACAATTCTAGCGCTTGGTTTTAACGATTAATTAGAAAACAACGACGAACTTCAATAATAGAGCCATATTCAATCCCTTAAATGGTTTGGGTCGTATCTGTAAAACCGCTGCCAATGCTTTCAAATCAAAATCTGTCGCAGAAAGCGCACTATAGTAATCGGTGGTGTCCCGCAAGGAAGCGTGATCGGACCGATACTTTTTAACGTAGCCATCGCGCCCGCCTTCGAGCTAATGATGGAAGCTGGTTTCAAAGTTCATAGTTATGCTGACATCTATATGCATTTCGACATTTTTGTTCTTAGCATCACAATAAATTCGATGCAGCATCTGCTACTCCAATTAAGCAAATGGATTCAACAAAATCCGCTTTAGCTTTATATAGCCCAAAACTGAATAGATCTATTTTAGTCGTGGTCGTTTCAATTGCCCTCCCATCATAATAAACGATATCATGATTCAACCATCAGGTTCTATCAAGTTGCTTGGCGAAACCCTCGATAATACACTGTGCTTTGATAAGCACATTTCCGAACTATCTGGTGGCTGGTTTTGGCAAGCGAAATCAGCAAGGTGCGCCGGCGTCTGGATAGTGAGACACCAAATGTATTATTCTATCATTTGTCCAGGTATTATCCAGGTTTGACTACTGTAGTGCAATTTTCTACATCCTTTCATCACACCAACTGCAACCACTTCATCGAGTGCTGCACACTGCTGCCAGTGTAGTCACCTGCACAAAACTTTCTGACCATATATCTCCGATTTTACTGGATCGCTGGCTACCCTTGGAACAACGGATTCGTTCTAAAGTAATTATATATATAATTACTCGCCTCGCCTCTCGCCTCAATTGCACCTGGATATGTTCGTGATATGCTCCATTTATGCAATATTTCCTCTGGCGGCAACCTTTGAATCATATTTAAGGTGGAAAGGAGTTGTAATCAGGTTTATGTACAATTAAATTGCACAAATGGTGAAGTTAAGCTTTCATTAATACCTATATTAATAATCCTATAACTAACCAATAACCCTCACTTCGACTCACAGCAATATTGTGGCAATTAAAATTGCTAAGACTACTGCGCAGTCGCTTAAATACCCTAAATTTCGCAATCCTCGAAATGTTATCTAGAATCCAATTTTAGGTCAATTTTTGAAATGCTTTTAGTTAGATTTGAATTCCCAGAATCCGCACCCCAAAATGAACCCAACTTAATATCCCACTTCACACTCAAAATCACATGGCAATGCAAAACCCCCTAAATACAGTCAACTATACATGCAACAATAAATGGAAAATTACAGTACAATAGTAAATTTATTTTAATCCAAACAAAAACTCACAGCCCTATGTAAAAATCCCACGACCGGATTATGAAATCGACACTAAAATATTAATTTTTACACTGCCCGTAAAAACTTTGCTAAATCTAAATCACACACGCTAAGAACATGCCAAAACAAAGTACAACAAATTCACACTTATACACATTTTAACCAACCGTTACACATCACACACAAAACGCACGATTTATATATACACAAACTTACAAAACACCTTGCAGATATAAATTGTCAAACAGTTTGGCAACTTCGATTAATAGTACCTCCTAACGTGTTTTCGTTCAATTATGGGCTACAAAATTTTTATCAGAAGTTATTTAACGATGATTGCCCAATGTCAACCCAAAATTTAGAAAAAGAAAACCAAAATAATCAAAACATAAAATAAGGTCATGGTGAGGATCGAACGCACGACAAAATCCGTGTACAACTCTCTAAACCAGTCGACTACTGAACTTATTTAATAAGCTGGGGCATGCGCAGGGGAACGTACGCCAATTTGCAATACCTTCGATAGTCCTCGAGAAGCTTTGCGCCTTGGAAGCACAGGGCCACTGGATTTTTTACCGTATTTTCGACTCCATGTTGAAAACCTTTCCGGCCGCCTTCGGAGTTTGGAGAGGAACGCGGGGCCTGGCAGGTGCGAAGACTCAGGAGGTAAACCCAAGTTCTCGGTGGAGGGGTCAATGATTCTGGAGTGTGGCCCCCGTGAAACCCTGCTTCGGCAAGTATGCGTAAATCAGTAATGTTCCACTTGAGACCACTGGATATTTATGATATCACGAAATAAAATCACAATGGTACAGACATCGGATTAAGCTACTAAAAATCCTGCGCCATACATCTTGCTGTATTTCTACGGTGCCCCGTAGGCTATATCGGAATTAAAACGACAGTATGGCCGATACCATCAAAAAACGTAAAAAAAACTATGGTGTCCTTGACACCCTCTAAAATAAACCTAAGACCTAGCTAGCTACCCTATGAAATTTTATTCAAAATGTAGAGGGTGTCTAAGACACCCTGTGTTGAAGGGTGTGCCAGCCACAGGGTGGGGTACATAAGTTCCAACTGGTGGGGACATTATAACGTGAATCCCGCATTAAGTCGACAGAACATAAAGCTATTTACATTCACATAGCATGTTTTCGTCCATTGTCAGCCTGTGCTTTACAAAAATTTTTAGTTTTGATTTTGTTAAAATTGTTTATTAAAATTATGTTGAACTTGGGCTGAAATCGACTTCCCCAAGCCCGTACATTCAGATCCATTACAGACCCTAGGAGAATGGGTACATTGTTTTAAAGACACTGATTTCATAATTGCTTGACGTTTAAAAAAGTTTTAAGTCAATAACAATGGGGGCGTATGGCATTTTTTTTGAAATTTAGAAACATTAAATTTGCTATAGATAGTCGAATCACTCGATTTAATGCCGCTGCGTTTGCCCCTCTGTCGCATAAATTTTGTCCTCAGAGTTGAAGAATATAACATTCCAAAATAACGCAGTCGCAGTATATATATACATCAATACCAAACACAATTATACACACAAATTGTTCACTATTTCATGGCAATCTTCAGTTATTTTTTTATTTTTCACTAGTTTTTCCAGAGTTATATCATTCTGTCGCACCATCGATCATCGAGATTAACCACACACGACAGCAAACAACCAAACACTTTCTACCGTTAAGAAGGGTACTTCCACCTTATTTTAACCGCTTCGATAATACAGTTCATCAGTATTATGCTAACCATCCGATTACATCTCCAATGATCATGCTGAATGTGATCTCTGCGGTAACCAAGTCGATTTGATGATTCGCACGTATTCATAAAATGGCGATTGCAGTTATATATACCGCTGCTAACTCGGGAATACACACATACCAGAAACTCCCAGTCTTTTTCCATTTCTGATTCAGTCACACCAACCCACATACATGTTAAATATACATTATACATCGTATACATACACTCGAAAATTCTCCTATCTCTGTACATTCCTAATTTATTTTTTCTTTATAATTTTGAAGCGATATTATTTATTTCAAAATGACAGCAAATAATCAATTAAAATATTACATATTTTTATTGTTTTATTTATTTTTTACGAAAGTATTTTAATTTTTATCACTGGATACAGCTTGTGCACGATCTATAATCAGAGACACGAGAATTAGTATTCATTTAAATCTATACATGAACAATGCAAGAACTTAATCATAACAATGAAAGATAATAAATGAACGTGTTAATCAATAAAATCAATATTATACAAGATTTTTCAATCCCATTTAATTTATTACGACGTTTTTTCCAATATGCTAAGCTTAGCACGACTTTTGGGTTTTAGCTTTGGCGAATAATACTTTTTTGCGCGAGAAACAATGTCATACACCTTCAAATTAATGTGAATTATTACGTTATTACGAATCCTATATGCCTCGATCAGTTTGGGCAGGTAGTATTACAAAACAAGTTCTTAATCAATTTACTTCTTTAAGATCGCTTAAGAATAGCCAGGCTGTCGAAAGGCATATATTGCAGCTTCTGAATGTTGGAATGGCGCTAAAACATTCCCCCAGGTAAGCTCAATGTTACCGCTTTTTGGATAACACCGGCGTTTCTTAAGGAAGGGACGTCGCCAGGACATTTACTTCGGCCCCAACCAAAGGAAACGCACGCAACATCTCGTCTCCTCCGGCGGCGACAACCCCACCTCGATTATGTCAATACAAAATAACTTGTTTTTTAAACTTGTTTACATAAGCCCTTTTCTATTATTCCAATTATTAATATTCTGTTGTCTCTTTGCTTCAGTAAACAACTATATTATGTTTTTACTATCATAAAACTCACATACGAAATTGACGTTTCAGAAACACTTATATCTCAGTGGTACGCTTCCTGCCTACAGAACTGAAGTTCCTGAGTTCGAAGCCCACATTGTGCATGCTTTTTCTATATTATTTCTTAGTCAAATTTGAGTTGAAATTGAAAACAAATTGAAAGTGAATTTAGGCAAGACAATATTTCACTCAGCGAAAGAGACCCGACAAATTTAATTTTTGTCCATGAGCTTTCCAAGCCGAGCCGTGCCGACACAAACTGGTAACACGCCGAGCCGAAATTTGAAATTTTCTAGCCGACCCGAGCCGACTCACAATTAAGTCGCATCGACCCCAGCTGGACTAAATTTGAGTTGAGCCTGAAAAATTTGGCTTGTTCTTCCCTCTACCTCTACATGTGTTGTATGGTGGCATGCGTATATTGGTGATTTTGGAATTGCTTGTCATGAATTGCATATTGCATCACTGATTGTCTTGACTTCAGCTAAAAATTGACGAGTATCACAGGCATCTAGTAAAGTTAAGTGGGGTTTATAAGCCAGCTGTCTTAGCACAGCATCTAGTAAATTTTTGAGCGTGATTGATTGTCATAACCTGTTAATAGTTTCTTATTTGTGTATTAAATTAAATGCTAATGGTATGCGAGCAGATAGCGGGTGCGAGCTTTAGGCTACTAACGCGTGGCTTATCCAATAACGCTATCTATTTAGGGGCGTACATCTAAAGTTGTTTATTTAATCAAGTCATTTCACGATCGCAAGAGCTTTACAAAGATGTAAAGTGCAAAGACACTTTACATCTTTGCAGCGGACACGTGCAAAGATCTAAAGTCGCGCGTTCCAATTTCGAACACCAACTTAATCGGCATTTTTGGTACCCTGGACTAATAGATTAGACGCAAATTTATGTACATCAAATAACTTCAACCGCGATCAACATCTATCAAATCATTGACCAAATGGTTATATATAGGCCGATTTACAGTAACAATTTTCTTGCATATTTTCATAAAATACAGTATTATATGTCAGTAACATTCGTTGCTCGAAAAAGCTTCTGTGGGTCTAGAAAACCTTTTAACACCTGGTGCACTGGTCTTGTCCACTGCTGCTAAATCGACCCACCGCGCATTGTGCATTGCAGCGTTGAGCTTGCCGTTTGTGTATGTTTGTACATGCGTTGTTATTCGCTCGCGGTACGAGGTTCCTTGAAGAAACAAGTAATATTTTGTAGCAAGATCTCCGGCCTGTGTACGTCGCTTTGAGTCTTCGAGGGATACCTTAATTTTTGACGTATTTCATACTGTACGATGTATAAATTTATTAAGGCATGACAGCAGGCTATCCATTGCCGTCAGACTTACCTTAATTAAGTTCACTGGGCTTTTCACTCCACATAAATCTCGAAGAACCGCTCAGCACTGTTGTTATAATACTTGGAGCCTGTGCAGACGTTAAAGTCCATTACTTAGCTGTACATTAACTTGATAAAATTCATTTAACACAATTTTGTACTACTAAAGTTATATCTCCGCCAGATGACGTGGCTAATGTGTACAATATATCTGAAAATATGTTGTAAAAATACATATGCTTGTTTAATACTCACACTGAAACAGTTCAAATGACTATTTATAGCATCACCGTCTTGAGAGACGGTGGTGAAAAATGCCCTACTGCGGTTAGAAACAATTTAATACATAAACTTAAATAAATAATGTATTTTACTTTGAAATATAAAAGTATGTCGCCTAAAAACGATAAACGCAATAAATAAACGGAAAATTCCGTAATTTCTGAATTTTCGAAATATTGTGCCAATAATAGTGTTAACCAGAGATGTATCCGGGTTATAAGAAAGCCGGGTCACCGGGTCATTTCGTGCCACATCTAAGGTAGGGACAAAGGGACACCAATCTGATTTTAAGCCGAAGGTACCATACTTTGAACTCTACCCAACATAACAGTGTTTTTGTCTTGCTCTTTATCTGCTCAGTCTTTCCGCAGCGACGCACTAGCAACTCAAGTGAACATAAACCGAGCATTGCGCTGACGATTGCTTTAAATTAGCAATAAAAAGCCGTGTTCGTCCAGAAGCGTGGAACGTTGGCAGACGGGTTTTGGAGTTACATTGTTGGATACGTTCATGCCATGCAACCCTGAAACAAAAGTAAAAGCACTGCACGTATTTCTTTTTACATCCGTTTTATATGCAACTACTTCCAAGCTCATAATTGCCATACAAACGATTTTCATACATGACAAGGCTACTTCCAAGACACAGAAAATGGCCTATATTTTATTTGAGCACTTACATTTGTTCAGTATTGTGCCTCTGGCTACCGAAAACGGAAATGTAATCCGTGTACAGCGTTCTGTCATATTAAACCTAGCATACCTAGATTTATTCAACTGTTAATCTGAATATGTATTCAACGGTTTTACAACACCTTTTTCTACATGTTCGCAGATTATTCATTGGTAGATTTGGAAAAACCTTTACCACTGGTGTTGGGCAATGGCCGTCTTAGAAGCCAAACTGATCAAGACCGTCCGACGGCTTAAGGGCAAAGACTGGGGCGACCGTCCGACCGACCGACTAGGGCGACGACCAGTGGCTAGATAACTCACACGAAGTCACCTTTATTACGATACGAAATTAAAACGTCGGTATTTATTCCAAAATTTTGATCGATTTGCATATGGAGGTCTTAAACGGAGTACAATGCAACGGCTAAAGTGTCGAGTCCTACTCCTAACCCAAAACTGTACTGTATTTAAGGCAACAACAGGCTTTGAGGTATATCATTAAACATTGACACATATTAGTTAAAAAACTATACATATGTATTTTAAACTAGATGAAATTAACTGTGCTAGGCACGGTTGGAAGTTTCCTTGACCCGATGGTCGGGCGGCCGGCGATTTTACCGGGTGGTGTACAACTGTACTGCGGTCTTCTCAAAATTAATTTCGCAAAATTTTTTGTCATACTTATTTTTATATCTAATTGTGATATTTGCTACAGAGTTTACATGTAAACATGCAACACTCTTCACGCTGTAGATTATATTACAGTGCAGCAAATACTAAGTACTTGATTTATGCCAACTAGCTGCCAAATACGCCTTACATTTTAGAACAATGCCAATACCGACTGCAGTTATCTGGTACAAAAACCTACCACCCTGGAAGGCCGGCTATATCAGGCTATCCGGCTGGCTTTCCAAGTTCAAATACTCCGACGATCTCAATCTCCGGTACTATCTAAAGGCTAAAATACCCTAATTCCAAGGTTCACTAAATTCTCAAATTCCATTAAATTCCCAGATTCCAAAATTCCCGGATTCTTTAAATTCAAACATTTACAAAAATCCCTGATTTCAAAGTTCTCCGGTTCATAAATTCCTGAGTTCCTTACATTCGAACATTTCTAAGATTCCCTAGTTTCGTTTATTTAGATTCTGACACTGCCTGAATGTTATCGAATTCCCGGAAGTTAGGAATTTTGATTTACGAAATTCCCGGAATTTGGAATACCGTCAGGGTTACCTTGGGCACCCATACTATAAAATATTAAGCACACAATATTCGATAGTTTTGCGCACCGGGATAAGCAATCGTAGAACCTAGCGTAAGGTCGTGAAATTTTTGACCACTATCCTAGGCAAATCCGAGTGCGCACACGTTCTCTACACTAAACACGACTATTTTCATGATTAACACAACATTACCAGATCTTGCATTATTCTGGAGTCGATCGGATACCAGTAACTGGAATCCAAGAAGGTTCCGTTGCAGTGCGAGCTCCCCACACACCTCGGGCAGATGGAGCGTGATAGTACATACACAACATACTGAAGAGGCAATTTTATTTCACATCAATTAAACTGTACAAATCGATATCTCGATCACGCTCCACCGGTATCCGATCGTCCTTTCAGGTTAAAATTTGCCCCTCTTTTGTACCATTCTGAATATTTGCAAAATTGTCAGAAAAGATCGGGCTGCTCTACGTGTTCATAAAATAAATCATGTTATCATTATAAATTGATTAAAACACAGCTAGTGACCACCACGATCGATCTCTCTAGGCTCAATCAGGAAGCGTAAATCCAAACATGATTTGTCTGAGCCCTGGCCGGTGCCCTCGTACCCGCCCCGCTGAGTAAATTATTAAGATCGTGCATATAAAATACAAAATGCATTCCTCCACGTAGTAAACAAGAATACAAGATTGTATCACATATTGATTATATCGCACATGAAACAAGCAAAAATAAACTGAATGTTATCGACTGAATTTCTTTGTTTTCAAAAACATCCACGAACGAAACTGGTGAAGTATGAGGAAGATTAATAAAGAATTACAATTCAGATCCGTTTGTTTTAAATGGTCACACAATACACGCATGAAATTATGAACCCAAATCACTCTCCAGGTATGCCTGGCCGTTTATGCATTCAAAATAGCAGTTTTAAAGTTCATTTGCAGTCTATTTGAATTTCCCGAAGAACCAGTTACTATATAGGCATATTTGGATTTCGGCTGAAATGCTAAATGCCATATTTATCCTGACAAATTCATCAGTAGGTAAAGGGTTCTCCAGGGTTGATTTAATTTACAGGAGTTTTGCGCAATTACAACTGAAACAAACAAACCAGTGGTATACTGGTGCATCCCACAAATGATGAAAATGATAGGAAATGTAGATATAAAAGGCGGCCCATGTCAACATTAGGGGCCGGACGTCATAACCTTAGAAAAAAGAACATCTTAGAGAGGGGGTTTCGGGTGGCGGCAGTCAATCAACTTAGGCTTAGGCATACTACATGCCCTATATAGGGATCTTAGCTTAGGCTAAGACTAAGGGTTAGGCTTAGTATATCGAGAACGGCATGGCATGCATTGTACTTAGGCCCCTAAAGTTGAACATTGAAAAATTAGTAACTGAATCCTAGGTAATATCAAACGCAGTGTTGGAACCGGATTTCGATACGCAAAACTTCTTCATCGGTCCTATTTTAATTTCAACATTGTGTCATTAGATGTGCCTATCGCCAATAAAGTTGTTTCTACATTCGTTTCCGCTCTAATTGTCCCGCGAACTATATTTACGTGTCTATACCTCGCGACGGAGATGGTATTATGGTTGCTCCTTATCAGAGGCCGCAGAGGGGTAGTCTAGCCCTCTTTGTGGACCAACATTTCGACCTCACACATGGGTCCAGTCTGTGGTAGGGGTAGCGGGACTGTTGCTGCGCCATCGGTGCCTTTGGGTTCAACAGCTGCGCCGCCTCTAGGGAGGGTTCTCGGCCGAGGGTGGTGTCAACAAAGTGGGTGTGTGTCCGGTGCATCGGTCAAGGGATTTAACTTTCACCGTGAACAAGTTTACATTGCATATTGTCTGTTCAAAGCCTGAAAATATTAAATTTAAATCGGTACACACCTTACCTGTATAGCACATCTATTAAGCCACCATGCCAATCTGCACTTGAACCCTTGGCCTGAATTAGCAGGTTAATGTTGCTCTAGCGCTGTTCAGCGTCTAGAGAACAAAAATAGTTGCAACATATTCGAAATGGTGGACTCGAATTATATTTTCAGATGAATAGCTGCATGACCTCAATCGGTTTTAAGTGTTTTAAGTAAGTAATTTTTTATGTTTAGCTTCGCATCCTTCAAGTTTTTCTAACACGCTCGCTAACGCACACAATAACGTACCATAAAATAGTAAACGTAGTACAGTTAGTATAGCGCTTAGCAATGTAGAATTTGTTGTTTGTGCACAATAGAGTGTTCAATGTTTAATGAAAATTTAAAGATTCTGCAAGAGTCGTGTGGTATCAACAAATTAATAACATTGCTAGGCAAACACGTTGAAGTGGCGACATTTATAGTTTTTTTAACCTTTCGGGTGTTTAGTAAGCTACTAGGGGGTTCCTGACGTGGCAATAAAGCTTATCAAGGGCGATAGGTAGTAGTAAAGTACTAGGCTTAGTAATAGTCTAAAAACTTGTGCCCTTCGTGTCAATCCACCAACTGCGTCGTCGTCTTCTGTGACAGATTATACCGTACATCGTCTTTCTAACGTAACGTATCCATCCGTGACGCTTTGTTACATAGAGGCGTTTGATTAGAATATCTGAAACCTAGCGGTCCAGGGAGCCCTGAATTTTGAGGGCTTCGAGTTTGCCAAAAATTTGGAGGGTTTTATTAGGGGCCCAAGTATTATTTGAATACGCATCCATCCATCCGTGACGCTTTGTTACATTGAGGCGTTTGATTAGAAGATCTGAAACCTAGCGGTCCAGGGAGCCCTGAATTTTGAGGGCTTCGAGTTTGCCAAAAATTTGGAGGGGTTTTATTAGGGGCCCAAGTATTATTTGAATACGCTCTGTCTGAAAATGGTGTTCGTTTCTGGGGACAGTTGAACTTGATGTGACCGGGCCTTCGGCAATAATCGCATATTTTACGACCATCCGGCGTCATCCTATTTCTATTGTTTGTGTAATTAGAGTTTTTCTGATATTCATCATTTTCTAATTTAATATTCAAAACTAGCTGTATATACTAACTCCTTATTCAGCTTTAAAATATCTTCTATCTTTTGCTCCAATCCATTTGTGACACGTTTTTTAACATTGGCCACTAATTTATCACTAAGGGCGATTGCTGCTTCGGAAGGTGTATCCAATTTCTCGTAACATTCCTGCTCGCAGTACGCGCGATTGCTGTTTGAAAAGAAATTGTTCCTAATGTCTTAATTGACCTTTGCGGTCGTTCAAAAAGTTGTCCTAAGAACACATGCTCTACTCTCAGTGTCGAGCGATGGATACGCCTTGCGAACCAATCTTTCTATGTCTCTAGCGTAAATCTCCACTTTCTCCCTTGATCCCTGAGTTCTGGTTCTTAGTTGGATGCTGTACTGATTAGTTATCTTCTTAGGTATTAAGAGTTGCTTTAGCGATTCTCTCAATTGATTATAACTTTTCTGTGCCACCGCTGGCAGGAATCCCATTTTCTGGCGACCTCGTCTCTTAAATATGCTGGCAGAAGTCGAGCCATATCAGGCTCATCCCCCTCCTTCACTAGTGCCACTCTTTCAAAAGTACTTAACCATTCTTCAAAATCAGCGCCAAAATTTCCAAGATATAAAGGAACATTTTTAACTTCAATAGCTCTGCGTTCTCGGTTGTGAGTGGGCATATGTTATTATTTTCAGCGGAAGCATTAGGCCTGCTATCTCCATGAATACTCATGCTTTGTGTATCACGCTGTCTCAATTTAATTTTCGGCTCACGCGAACCACCTATTGTATACCCTCGGTAAAATTTTTCAATAAAATCTTCAGAGGAATTTAAACCCAGCGTTTTAAAATAGGTAGAATTTCAAAATCAATTTAACCCAAATCTATCTAAAGGTCGCCTGTTCGATCCAGGCTTGCGGCACCAAATCGTAGCCCGCGTGAGACTTTGGTGTAGTAGGTTTTCAGTAGAAAAATTTATATCTCGTGGTTAATTTAATTGTGGTTCAGTTTTCGCCCTATATGTTTATTACAGCATCAAATAATATTATGTTAAATTATACAATAAACACGTGGCAGAGCCACTTACCAATAATCCTCAGTTTAACGGACAGCAATATTGTGGCAATTAAAATTGCTGAGATTACTGTGCAGTCGCTTAAATACCCTAAATTTCGCAATCTTCGAAATGTCTTCTAGAATCCAATTTTAGCTCAATTTTTGAAGTGTTTTGAGTTAGCTCTGAATTCCAAGAATCCACACCCAAAAATGAATCCAACTTAAAATCTCCCTTCACACTCAAAATCATACGGCAATGCAAAACCCCAACTATACATGCAACACTAAATGGAAAATCACAGTACAATGGTAAATTTGTGTTAATAAAAACAAAAGGTTACAGCCTTATGTAAAAATCCCGCCACCGGATTATGAAATCGACGCTAAACTATTAATTTTTGCATTTCCATGTGCCCGTAAAACTTTGTTAAATCTAAATCACACATGCTAAAAACATGCCAAAACACAGTACAACAAATTCACACTTATACACATTTTAACCAACCGTTACACATCACACACAAACGCACGATTTATATACACAAACCTACAAAACACCTTGCAGATATAAATTATGTCAAACTGTTTGGTAACTTCGGTTAATCCGAACTTGTTTTCGTTCAATTATGGGTCACAAAATTATTATCAGAAGTTTGCCCAATGTCAACCCAAAATTTAGAAAAAGAAAACCAAAATAATCAAAAAATAAAATAAGGTCATGGTGAGGATCGAACGCTCGACAAAACCCGATATCTAAACCAGTCGACTACCGAACTTATTAATACAAATCTATTTACATTCACATAGCATAATAACATGCATTCACACAGCTTTATTATATAGCAGAATCACATGCAAAACATAGAAAGCTTGTTTTCGTTTTTTGTCACACTGTGCTTTGCAAGATTTTTAGTTTTGATTTTGCTAAAATCGTTCATTAAAATTATACTGAACATGGCCTGAAATCGACTTCCCCAAACTTAGTGCACTCGGGTTTTAGATCCCTTACAGACACTAGGAGAATGGGTACATTGTTTTAAAGACACTAATTTAATAATTACTTGACGTTTAAAAAATCAGTTTGGGGGGGGCGTCTGTAATTTTTTTGAAGATTGTAAACACTGAATTTGTAATGGATAGTCGAATAACTCGATTTAACGCCGCTACAGAGCTATTATTAACGATCCGTCTTTGCAATTGCAAATTTGAGTTATAGATGCCATAAGAAAAAGGTCATAAACGGACATTAAGGTAAGAATTTTTTGTAACACTCATAATTCAACAAGATTGCAAGTCGCCAAGCACAAAATGGTGTATTCTTCAATAATGTCAGTTGATCGAGACTCTATAGCTTTTTTGGAACAATTGTTATACAGTCACGCAGCGTGGCTGCCCATGTTTTGCTAATGGTAGCTTTACAAGGGATAATCGCACGGGTATTTATATTTATCGCATGACACAATTGTGGTCGAAAATTGAATTTACAATAAAGAAACACTTGACTACTTGACACACAGTCAAATAGTGCAGGCAGTATGTAAAATTTACTGTGTCCTGCCGCCCCTCGCCTCTTCTTAAGTGCATATCAAATTTTTCTGCATTGCTTTTGGACCGTGTTATAACACTAGTGTTCGACTACCTCAGTGCCAAGGAGAAGCTAATCGCAGTTGTAGTACTTTTCATACAAGTATATGTACAATTGTAATGTCATGTGGTTAAGCTTGGGTAAATACGGCCGTGGCATTCAAAGAGCTTAAGAGGTCGTGACCCACCGTGCACAAAAATGACAGAGAAACTATCCGTTCTGTCCCCTGATGACGTTTGCCATACACGTATTTTTATTCAATAGTGGTTTCAGTCCCACGGTTAATGGTTGTGACCCGATCTGAACCGCTTTATAATTTGTCCGCCCGGACTGTTG
Organism: Trileptium ribeirensis; assembly: GCA_030248225.1. NCBI lineage: Eukaryota > Metazoa > Nematoda > Enoplea > Enoplida > Thoracostomopsidae > Trileptium > Trileptium ribeirensis. The sequence continues at coordinate 52,612 of JASANE010000613.1, forward strand.
GACCTGTCCAGACCATTAAGACCGCTTCTGCCATAGCAACAATTTTTTCAGCCTACCCATAATGAGGTTTAGCCATAGATTTCCTAGTGTTACGAGACCTGTTTTGTCTCCATTATCCAACATTTGGTTCATACAGTTTTTCTCACAAATTAGATAGCTATATGGGTTTTACTCTTATTATATGTCTAGCACCTACTAGGATCACGGTTGGACAAAAAATTTTATTCATCTCAAATTAAATATCTGACTTGATTGGTCTGATACACCGAATTTTTTTAGGTCGCATCACTAGTCTCCGCCAATATATGTTAGTGACTTTTGAGCCAAACGCTGATGTAGTTTGCGAACTTTAAATTTTGCAGTTTAAATCGCAAATGCATTTGCTTCTGGCTTGTTCACAGTCTTCAAAAAGTGGGGATGGCCATGCTCATTCCCGGGGGAAATTCCAAAGTGGGATATAAATTTTGCTTAAACATACCAAATATTTCTATATTTTCATGTAGTTTTACTGACGTGCATGTATTTGCAAGCAATAAAACGAAGTTTTAGCATTACAATAGTGATAATTATGTTTACAACATTTTGCGAACAAAAACCTAAATTTTGAGACACAAAAATTTTTGGATTTAGTTGAAGATGGGTGTTTCGCACGGGTGGGGAGAACGGACATGGAGGAAAACTCACGAACATGTGGGATTTGGAAAAGGAGGTCCCCATGCCCCCAACTGTGTACAATCCAGTGTTTTAGTACTATATAAGGGACTGGCATTTGTATATACGATATATAAATAGCTTTAGATTCGTTTATAATTTGTATAGTGTCTGTCTTCTTCGTGATGTTGAAGAAATTCGAGTCAAAATCGGCTCGTGTTAAAGGTAGTTATGCATTATTTGTGCTAGATTTTAGAATTATGTGGGTTAGTTCTGTAGCGAGGAGAATATAATTTCAGATGTCTTGTGTCATGTCGACGCTTCAATAGATTATTATTCAAAACGTGTTCTGGATGAGGACTTGATGATTTGTCTTGGGCTATGGTGGTTTATGGTTTCCCCTCCAGCCCTTCGGATAAAATGAACACTTGGCATTATTCCGATGATTAAGAACGAATTTGCCGACGATTGCCTGCAAAGTATGAAAATTAACATTTCTTATAAATGTAAGAATGGTTCTTGATAAATTACACGGTATTACTAACATAACCGAATTAAAGTTTACGATTATGCGTCTTTGAGTTTTCGTGGCAATGTCCTTGGAAATCCGAAAAATTTCTGCTTCCTATATAAGCCGTAGGCACAATGTATGTTTGCATGGGAATTTTCTAATGTCACTACATCTACATTGTCTGAATAGTAAACACTTTAGTTAAAATTGGAATTGGTATTGTTTTGTCGAGTTTTACGGATATTTTTATTATAGGTCTGGCCTTTCATCCTACTCGTCCGTGGGTAATTGCGAGTCTCCATAATGGTGTCATACAGCTCTGGGACTATCGAATGTGTGTTCTTATTGATAAGTTTGACGAGCACGATGGTCCTGTCCGTGGTGTTTGTTTTCACCTGCAACAACCACTGTTCGTGTCTGGCGGAGACGACTACAAAATTAAGGTTAGATTTATACAGACAAGTCTGTTATATTAATGGAATATTATTTTTGTTGTTCAACATATATATATATATATATATATATATATATATATATATATATATATATATATATATATGTGTGTGTGTGTGTGTGTACATACCTGTGCGGCTATTTTTTTGCGCTGTAAAATTGGGTCAAAACACATGGCTGTATAGCTGTATATATGGCTGCTTTTGTCTCATTTTGTATAGCAACTTGTCATTATATTACTGTAAATCGTCAAATCGTATTTTTTTTGTGTTGTAGCATTGTGCCAAGGGGGTTTTGAAGGAGCCCAGGTTGATGAAAAAACTAAATCGTTACAATATAGATAAGGCATAATCTATCCGGTACAACCTGGCACACACAGTGCTGCGACTGGGTTGTCACAAATACATAGGGCATTTGCGAAAAATGCAGGGCCTAATGCTATATATTATGGGTAAGACAACATGGAAATATACGTATTACGTTTGTTAATGTCTTTCGCTCCCCTGTGGTCGCGTTTTCGCTACAGAAATCTGGTTTGAAACAGAATGTCATTGTTAATCCAGAATTCCCGTTTGTTAGCTATGAGGAACGTCAATTCTGTCTTAACTATAGTAGCATCAATACCAAATGGAAGTTGTTTTCGTAATTTAAACTGAAGAATCTTTCGTGATAACAGGTGACGGGCAAGGATATTGGAATATAATTCACGACGTTGTGGTGAATTTTTTCAAAATTTTACTGGTAAAGAAGCCAAAAACCTTTGATTCGATGATGCTGAGAATACACTGTTAAATTTGACTTGTCGGCTTGCTCATAGAGAGGTTAATTAGCGATCCTAATGCTAATTGTATTAGGCTCACATTCGTTTTGCGCCAAAATGTCGTATCGATTTGAGCTTCTAGTAAAGTTCTGGTGTACAGTGTATACATTAAATATTTCCTGTAAAGCTGAATAAAGCCAAAAGGTATACATGCACTTACCAACCGAAATGAAAAACCCGACATTTCCTAACTATTCGAGAACAATAAATTCACGAAAAGTTAACAACTGTTTTAATGATATTCGCAAATTTTTTCTAAACTGTTCACAGCTTTTTTCGCGAATGATTTACGTTTATTTCTGCCCCTAAGTGTACCGTGTACGCCAAATTAGTTCGGTTACCGGCAAAATATTTATTACATACTCCCTTCAAGATGGTGCTTAAAATTTGCTTATCCCAGTGGTTCAATAAAAATTACGTAGGTATAAAAAAGGTCGCGGCTTATGAGTTGATGTCTCCACTTTTGTTTGTAGGGAGTTATTAGGCAATGCCCAAAACCATGAAGTTAGCACCAAAAGCTTTGCTCTTCGCCACGTCTTATGCTATTTCCGTCATAAAATTATGATATCAAAAATAAGCATGCTGCAGGTTTCGGAAAACATTCAAACAGCATTGGAGAAAATGCTCCACCAAAGCCGTCATTTTTTGTAACGTTTAACATACATCTGATCAGAAATGTAGAAATTTTGCATTAATAGCATAGCGTTGTATGATAATCGATTTTTTCTCACTGATGGAAATACCCGTAGTTTGAGATCATGTTTTTATATATTTTGTATTTTTTCTGAAGGGCAACACATGCAATTGCGATATGCGAACGAGCAAAAAGCATGCTATGTTTGGCTATTTCACGAACCCTTTACTTATCTAGAACATAAAGCTGTGTCGGCTGTCGTGTACAATAAATGTATACAGTATCCCAATAAGTGAACAGCACGATATACCGCTATCGGTACTCTAAGCCCTAGCATTAGTCTAAGATTCCCATTTTGTATAAGGCTTACCACTAAGGCAGGGAACCAAAATTTACCGGAACCGGCACCGTCTATTTAAACCGGTTCCGGAACCGGAACCTGGTCTTGAAATTTATATATATATAGTAAAACAGATGAATGACGAAATTAAGGTATATTGAATTTAAAGTCTATTAAAAATTACTTTTACATTAAACATAATGTATTGCGATGGCATTATTGCTTTTCTGAAACTTTAAAGAGACTGAGGAAGCTAATAATGTTTATTTATCAATCAATATGTCGGTTTTTGGACACCCAGAGCAAAAACTGCCTTTCACTATACACCTTTGCTTATACTGTGTCAAATTGAATGTGCTTGGAGCGCAGAATACACACTTTGGCTTTGTCTCCAGCCGCCTTGCTTTACTACATATACGTTTGCTACATGTTCTTCTGTATGAAACCTGCAATTATTGGTTTATATGATTCTAAGAGAAAATAGTAGAAGGTAATTTTCTGATCAGTGGTCAGGGGTACTGTTTAGGCTAGCGTAGGACAAACAGTACCCGTGAGTTAGATGATAATGATGATAACTTTCTAATCAGAATGCTATAAATGAGGCAAACTGTGATGCTGCTCGCATAGTTTCAATAAATACAGTTCATTGCCAAGAAAGCAGTTTCTGGCTGCGTTGCAGATAACGTTACTTTACTTTACTTACTACTATACTTCTACGTGAGCCACACTCTGTTACCCAGTTGGACCGGTTTAATTTGAACGTAACCCGGAGACTTCTGAATGTGTAAAAGAGCTGCTACAAGCATCGACTTGGCTTTGGTTTGCTAACAAACTCCTGCAGGTTATTATGAAAAATTCCTATTGAAATTATGTGCCCTACTTACGTTTCACACGGCAAATTGCATAATAAATCTTTTCTTTTGCTTGGTTGTATTGGAGCTTGATCATTGTATTATATATATTACATATGTTTGGATCAAACAAGTACAAAAAATGTGGAAAATTTCAAACAAAATTTTTGAAACCGGAATTCCGGTTCCGGTATGGTTTTTGCGCTTTGCCGGAACCGGAACCGCAACCGGAACACGATTTTCGCCGGAACCGCAATTCCGGTTACTCGCTGCACTAAGCCTAACACTAAATCGGCGGATTGCCGCCTCTGAACAATAGTTTTTCATGTACCATTCTAGGAGCTATGACCTCTAAAAATTTTAATTGGCCCCCAATTTTCGGCATGGGGGCTAAGTGACCCCTGATATACTTTCGCAGTAATGATTCGAATATTAACATTTTTCTCCTTGTTAACTACAAAAATACTGTGAAAAGCCGATTTTTTAACAGTGGTATTTAGAATGAAATAATCGCACAATATGATCGCTTATAGATCTAGCTAGCAAGTTATCACGTAAGTATATGTTTTGCTAAAATATGGGGCAATATATACTTATGTGCCAGGGAGTAACCAGAATTCCGGTTCCGGCGAAAATCGTGTTCCGATTGCGGTTCCGGCAAAGGGCAAAAACCTTAACGGGACCGGAATTCCGGTTTAAAAATTTTGTTTGAAATTTTCCACGTTTTTTGCTTTATCCTGTAATCCAAACATATGTAATATATATTATACAATGATCAAGCTCCAATACAACCACGCAAAAGAAAAGATTAACTAACCAATTTGCCGTGTGAAACGTAAGTAGGGCATATAATTTGAGCAGAAATTTTTCATAATATCCTGCAGGAGTTTGTTAAATCAAAACCAGGTTGATGCTTGTAACAGCTATTTTACACATCCAGAAGTCTGTGCGGTACGTTTCAATTAAACCGGTCCAATTCGGTAACAGAGTATGGCTAACGCAGAAGTACTTAGGGTATGCTTGGCTAATATAAATTGCTTCAAGAATCCGCCAATGCGCTTGTAAACTTGGTAAATCAGTCTAAATTGAAGTAAACTAACGTTATCTGTAACGCAGCTAGTAACTGATTTCTTGGCGAAGAACTGTATTTATTGAAACTGTGCGAGCAGTATCACAGTGTGTCTCATTTATAGCATTCTGATTAGAAAGTTATCATCATTATCATCTAACTTACGGGCACTGTTTGTCCAACGCTAGCCTAAACAGTGTACCTGATCAGAAAATTACCTTCTATCTATTATATTCTCTTAGAATCATATAAACCAATAATTTCAAGTTTCCTACAGAAGAACATGTAACAAACGTATGTGTAGTAAAGGAAAGCGACTGGAGACAGAGCGAAAGTGTGTATTTTACGCTCCAAGCTTTGTAAGAATATTCGATTTGACGCAGTATACTCAGTGGTGTATAGTGGAAGGAATTTTTTGCTCTGGGTGTCCAAAAATCGACATATTTGATCGATAAATAAACATTATTAGCTTCCTCAGTCTCTTTAAAGTTTCAGAAAGACAATAATGCCGTCGCAATACATTAAGTTTAATGTAAACGTTATTTTTAATGCATTTTAAATCCACTATACCTTGATTTCTTCCTTCATCTGTTTCACTGTATATAAATTTCGAAGACCAAGTTCCGGTTCCGGTTCCGGATCCGGTTTAAATGGACATTTCCTGTTGCTGGTTCCGGATCCGGCAAATTTCGGTTCCGGTTATTCCCTGTTATGTGCATATATGTGTAGATATTCCTATCCATATGCAAACACATATGCTAGTAGCAACTTGTCTTGAGGTGGCCTCAAAAATTTTTAATTGGCCCCTGGCCTCTGAGAAATTTTGAAAAACCCTGCTTTGAGCCCCCCGTATTTAAGCTGTTCTTCCAAACATATACATCTGTCATTGTGGATTACTGTAGAGGTTTATTGTACACGACAGCCGACACAGCTTTATGTTCTAGATAAGTAAAGGGTTCGTGAAATAGCCAAACATAGCATGCTTTTTGCTCGTTCGCATATCGCAATTGCATGTGTTGCCCTTCAGAAAAAATACAAAATATATAAAAACATGATCTCAAACTACGGGTATTTCCATCAGTGAGAAAAATCGATTATAGTACAACGCTATGCTATTAATGCAAAATTTCTACATTTCTGATCAGATGTATGTTAAACGTTACAAAAAATGACGGCTTTGGTGGAGCATTTTCTCCAATGCTGTTTGAATGTTTTCCGAAACCTGCAGCATGCTTATTTTTGATATCATAATTTTATGACGGAAATAGCATAAGTGGCGAAGAGCAAAGCTTTTGGTGCTAACTTAGGTGTTCGGCATCTCTAATAACTCCCCTACAAACGAGGAAGTGGAGACATCAACTCATAAGCCGCGACCTTTTTTTATACCTACGTAATTTTTATTGAACCACTGGGATAAGCAAATTTTAAGCACCATCTTGAAGGGAGTATGTAATAAATATTTTGCCGGTAACGAAACTAATTTTGGCGTACACGGTACACTTAGGGCAGAAATAAACGTAAATCATTCGCGAAAAAAGCTGTGAACAGTTTAGAAAAAATTTGCGAATATCATTAAAACAGTTGTTAACTTTTCGTGAATTTATTGTTCTCGAATAGTTAGGAAATGTCGGGTTTTTGCCATTTTCGGTTGGTAAGTGCATGTATACCTTTTGGCTTTATTCAGCTTTACAGGAAATATTTAATGTATACACTGTACACCAGAACTTTACTAAAGCAAATTCAGTTATATGTATTCTCTTTTTGGTTCATTTACATATTGCTCTCATGTCTGGT